>JALLAP010000181.1:0-17435 GCA_036939355.1 Thalassiosira profunda | reverse complement strand
TCTCCGACGAATTTCGATTTCAGGATCCCGACGTGAAATTGACGGGCATCGAGGAGTACGCCCGGGGCGTCACGAAAATCTTCGACCAGGATGCCTCCCGGGCCGAGATTATATCGTCGGTGGTCAATGCGACGGTGCCCGACACGATCACGGTGACCTGGCGGCTGTCGGGGCGGGTGAACATCGGGCCCAAGGGGCTGCCCATCAAGCCGTACATTTGCTACACGGATTTCACCGTCGATCCGGACACAGGGCTGATCGTCTTTCAGGAGGACCGGTTCGCCGTGCCCGGGTGGGACATATTATTGAGCGCGCTGTTCCCGTTCTTGATTGGGAAGGTGACGAGCGACCCGGCGCCCGAGGTGGAACCACGAGTGGTGAAGATGCCGAGGATACGGGGGGCGAAGAATCCGGGGATGCTGGACGGGCTGTTGCAGCAGCTGGGGCTCTGATGTGCATCTGAGATAGACACGGCAACCGGTGGAAGAACCAACGCGATCACCGCGTATTGGCTCTGAAATCGAACATGTATACTAAGCATGCCAATGAACAGTGATCGTCCCTCTCACGCATCGCCACCGACACCAGACCAAGGACATAATCCTTGCCAACTTTTATGTATGTACCTAAGTACTACAGCTTCGTAAGTAGTACGATTTATGACTCATCACTCTCACTCACACCTCACACTCTCACACCCGCGCGCCGCGTCGTCCCCTCCCCTCAACCCTCTCATAACATTCGTTGCATCGCCTCGCGGACCCGCGCCGCTCCTCTCCACAATTCCCGGCGACAATGGCCTCCTCCAACGCCACGAAGCGCATCCTCGTCCTGGGCGGCAGCGGCTACGTCGGCCAAAACGTCTGCAACGCCGCGATACAATCGGGAAAGTGGGCAGTCCGCAGCCTCAACCGGTCCGGCGCGCCCTCCGCCGGCGCGGCGCCCGATCACCTCGCCTCCTCCCTCTCCCAGGTGGAATGGGTGGCGGGCGATATCTTTGACGCATCGGCGAGGGAGGAGGCCATGTCGGAGGTCGATGCGGTGGTCTCGTGCATAGGCAAGTTTGGGAGCAATTCGTTTATGCAGCGAATCTGCGGAGATGCGACCATCGAGGCGGTGCGCACTGCAAAAGACAAGGGCGTGGGCAAGTTTGGATTCGTATCGTCGGCGCAGGTGTACGACGGATCGGCGGGGCTGAAGCTGCCGCCGTCGGCGCCGATGCATGGTTACTACCAGGGAAAGTTCCGGGCAGAAAAGGAGTTGCTGCAATCTTTCCCTAAACACGTTATATTGAGGCCGGGATTCATCTACGGCCCGCGGTCGGTGGGAGGACACACATTGCCATTGCAGCTAGTGGGAGGACCGCTTTCTTTTGTGGGAACGTCGTTGGGGCCAATCTCGAGTCTGATTCAGAGTGTACCATTCGCGGGCGTGGAGCTTTCGTCGATGGTGCCTGTGGAGTCCGTGGGGAGGGCGATGATCAGTTCGCTGGATAAATTGAAGGATGGCGAGGACGGGGTGATATTGGACGTGGAGGCGATACGCCAATTTTGAGTTGCAATAGCTGCTCTGAGGTGTGAAAGCATCACAGCCAAAAGTATCACCTTCAAAAGATGGCTTTGCTAGTTTGGTGTGTCAATCTGCAATTGGCTTCTCTTTTGGTTGAGTACTACTCGGAATAGGATCAGAGGAGATTCTCCTTCTTCATCCAATTGCCCTGCTCCACGAACAATTCCCTCGCAAAATCATACAATCGAATGTCCAATTCGTTCTTCACTTGCAATGTCTTCCACGCTTCCGATCCGGGATCTAGCTTGGGATGTCGGTGCGTGTTTTGCCCAGAACCCTTCTTTGCAAAGTGCTCCCGCGCGCATTGCAATGCCGCGTCGTTGCCGAACCGAAAGTAATTGTGGTAGCGAACTAAACTCTCCTCCATTCGGTCCATCAAGCCCACGAGGCACTTTCGCTTCAGCACTTCTTGTGCGACCAAGATATCCTCCGGGGAGAGGGGTCCGGTCATTTTGCCGGTCAGGCTCCGCACCATCCAGTTGCTCTCGCAGTACGGGCTCGTTGCGTACTCTTCAATTGTCATATCCGCATATGCTGGGCTGTACGTGGGCTCCCACATTGCGTTTTGCAAGTAATAAAAAATGGATACGACCCTATTGATTGGGTGTCGGAATAGTGCGAAGAGTCGCCCTTTGCGGTGTTGTCCAAGCAGCGCATCGGCAGATTCGATCAACAATGGCGTGAACATGACGTCTGCCAACTGCGACGATGCAAAACCCAGCTGGGACGCTCGAGCAATTCCCTCGGGAGTGGTAACGTCGACATTGACGTACTTGCGCCCGTCTTCCGCCGTCACCACGCGCAGGGCATTCTGTTCTAACCTCCTTTGCCGTTGATTGTCCTCCTCTCCTGGCGATATCTGCTGCTGCATCCACTCCCACGGACTCGGATACTCATTCTGTTGCGCTGCCTCCGACGACAACGCCGGGCGCTGCGACTGTTCCTCAGGCAGCGCCTGCTGTTGCTGCAATTGTGCCCCCTCGGCGTCCACCAGCGCCCCGGTCTCGCACGCCTCCACCAATCCGTAGCACTGCGCGTACAGCAACTTGACGGTGGTCCCGCCGCTCTTTAGAATGTGCCAGAACACGGGCAGGTCGCGGCCGCCCTCGGCGGGAGGGTCGGTCCACTCCAACAAATTGTGCCCGAGATGTCCCGGCAGCTTGAAGGCAGTTCTCTCGAGCTGTATGCTGGAGCGGAGGTGACGATGGCCGGGGTCGCCGAAGGTGGCATTTGCAGCCGCCGTGGTCCGCCAGCGTCGCTCCAGCTTGTCGTGCTGGTTGAAGCGCGCGGCGCCATTGTGTGTGCATTGCAATCGTCTTCGCCGTCGGTGCTCCGCCGGTGCATCATTATTTCTCCGAGGGGGCGATGTCGGGTGCCCGCCAACTTTGACACTACTGCTCGTGCCGCAGGAGTAGCAGACGGCCGCCCACGCCGTGGCCGCAACCAGGAGGAGGGCGGCCGCTGCGGCTCGTTGCGGAGGGGAGGACGCCATTCCGGGGTGTTGGGGCTAGAGGAGTGGGGTGGACGCAGATCGAGCGACGGGCTGATCGCTATTTTTTTGGCGGAATAATGACCCCAACTTTGCAAATCCGCGATCCGCCCAATCCGCTAATCCGCCGCCCAACCTCACGCTCAGAGAGGCCGCTCAACCTCCAAAGCCTACACCGCCGCCAACGTCGCAGACAACGTTCGACGCGGCAGGGCGCGCCCGATCGCCGACGATGATCCGCCTGAACAGCGCGTCCTCGCGGCGGCCTCAGACCGCCGCGAACAAGGTGCACCCTAACAAAAACATCGAGACAGAAACTCACGACGACATGTACGACGACGCCACAAATGGAGACGGCACCGCCGGGAGGGTGAACCAATTGTTCGAGGAGTTGCTGGGCGATAATGCCAGCGCCATCGGAAGTGTTGCAAAAACCAAGACGGAGGAGACCGCGCTGAGCTCGGTATTCCAGATCCCAACAACAACAAAGGCCGTCGAGCAAGGTGCACCTGGCAACAGAACGTCTGGGGATGCCGGGAAGAACGGGGGCGTGTTGGATATTAACAGCGGCAGCAATCCGACGTTGGGAGAAATGAAGAATTCGCCGCAGGAACAGCAAGTGCAGGAGGATGCCACCGAAAACGACGAGGATACCCTCCTCACCAAGCCCCGGGAAATCGTCTTCGACCAAACCGCCGACGACGTCTCCGCCCTCTTCGGGGGCGGGGCCACCACCGCCGGCGTGGAATCCTACATGGGCAGCGCCCACCAGCGCCGCAACAGATCCCGACCGGGAGCGCGCGGCGGCATGGGAATGTTCGGCGTCGGCAACCGATCGACCAACCGGAGCAAACTGACGGGCGGGGAGGGGAGCACCCTCCCCTCCCACGGCATCACCACCATCTTGGAGGAGATTGGTTTGGGATCCCACTCGTCCAAAAAGCGGGGCGCGAGGGGCTTTAATGGCAACGATACGGGATCGGGGGGCGACACCAAGGGCCACAGCACGTTGGCCTCCGGCTTGACCCGGTCCATCTTCAGCTCCAATTGGCGATCCCTCGCCGGGCGGAGTCCGAGCAATAGGGGCGGGCGGCGCCGGGGACGGGACGAAATGCCCCCCACCATTGTGGACCACCTCAAAATGGTCAAACAGAAGACGTGGGTAGCAGTTATTATTGCGGTGATGTTTGTGACCATCCAGTTTCGGACCGTGCACAAGCGAGATCGGGCGACGATGGACCACCTCAACTGGCGCTTTCGAAATCACCGCTACCAGTCGGCGGGCATGTCGGACGGGATTCGACACATTGCCATGGAGCACGTCGAGGGCGACGGACGGAGGAGGGGCGGAAGCTACGCAAGTGAGGAGGAGGGGATCGGGGACGTGATCCGGAAGACGGTCCCGCTGTTGCGCAAGACGAATCCGTGGGAGGAGGAAAAGATGATGATGGACGACCAAATCTTCGGGGAGGGGAATTTGCGGGGCGGACAGAGGGTGTTGGAGGTGAACGAGAATGCGCGGGAGGAGGCGGAGAGGGAAATGCGGGAACGGCAGGAGGCGATGGAGCGGAAATCGGCGCCGAAGATCGAGGCGCTGCATCGGATGCAGCAGCCGCAGCAATTATCGGAGCGGGATGCTCTGCTGCAAACAGGGACAGACGACAATGAGCAGGCGCCGGAACAACCGGCAGAGTTGGCCGACGCCCACCCACTCTTACAGCCGAAGCAGGGCCTTTCGATGGCCGACGCGCTCGACAAGCTCAACGCCGGCGCCGACAAGCTCAGCGACATCGACCCCCGCCCGCAACAGAAACTGAGCAACGACATCGTCCCCTCCCGGTTCCAGGTCTTTGCCGACCTCAAAACGCCCTACGTCGTAGGAAGGGACACCCCCTATTTTTGGCATATACCACGCAGCGGCGGCGTGGTCGTCAAGACGATGCTGAGCCACTGCCTGGGACAGACGCTCGCTGCGGAGGTGGGCGAGTTGGACGGACACGAGAACGACCAGGAGCTCAAGGTGATGCGGTACGCGGAGCACAATTACACAAACGTCAATATTGCCACGCCGGAAGGGATCGCGCGGGCGTTGAATTTGGGGCTGGTGCCGGGCCACTTGGCGGATACGCTGGTCTCGGCGCACGTGGATCTGATCCCCTCGCTGTTCAACGCGAATGATCGGGCAAGGGCGTTCGTGTTGCTTCGGCATCCGGTGGACCGGGCCGCGAGCATGTTCCACTTTCTGAAGGGGACAGGGTATCCTCCGCTGAAGAACATGACGGTGGACGATTATGCCAAGTCAGAGCTCATTGAGAACAATTGGATGGGTGAGTGGTCGGTTGTGCTTCCAATGGAATCTTACTTTTGGCGTGCTAATCGACTCATGTGGCTTCGCAGTTCGGATATTGTCCGAGTCGATGACGGGGCCCATCGACATGGACAACCTGGAGATTGCCAAAGAGGTACTGCGGCGAAAGTTCATCGTCGGATTGCTCGACAATAAGCGCGGATCCTTCGCTCGATTCGATCATTATTTCAAGTGGAAGGACAGGTGAGTCTCGATGGTGCATCTTTCTTCGTTTGCCGGCGGCTATTTTCTTTTTACCTGTCACTCGATGTCGACGCAGCCCGCATTACGAGAAGGAGTTTGGTTGCCGAAAGCAACTCATGGACGAGAAGTACGTGTCGAGGCACCCAATACGAAGGGACAGCGAGACATGGAAGCTCCTGCTGGAACAGAATCGATACGACGTCCATTTGTACGACTATGCCAAGGAGCTCTTCGCCCAGCAAAGTTACATCTTCGGGTTGTAGGAAAAGCTTGGTGGCGCACATAAATTGAAGTGTTGTTCATTGCAATCACACCACCTCAATGACGGGGACTCCCACCGCAGCAAACAGGCCCTCGGTCTCTGCGATCTTTGGAGCTCCTTTGGCTATGGCAGCCTTGTAGAGAAACAAGTTGTCCACCAGATGTACCAGCACGAGAGCCAGTAGCATTACCGACATTGTCTCGCCGTAGACACCGAAGTATGTTGTGGACGCCATCAGGAAGAGAAAAGCGTTCGTGTTTCGTATCCACGGAACGAGCAGAATCTTCTTCCAGAGCTTGACGCCCTCCTCCCTTTTGTCTGGAGCCGCCTGTGATTCTTCGATTAGGCGCAACGACGACAGGTCTCCAAACCTCGCCTCCATCTCTTTACAAGTAACAGGATCTTTCAACATCTCGCGCAGGTGCCGTCGCTTTTGAGCCGTGATTTCGCGAACCCTCCTCTGATTGTAAAGGTAAAGCATCCCTCCCGGCCGAGCACTCCGCCTCTTCAGAATGATGGTGCAGACAATCGCGGCAGCCCAGAGCAATGCAACTACTGCCAGCGCCAGTTCCCCATGGCCTGCGAGAAGATGACTCGACGCAATGCCAAACTGGTGCGCGGATTCCGTCCGATAAATTTTGTCTCCGGCTGTCGCGACTTCGCCAACGATATAGTCTCCCTGGGCCTGCAAGCTACCGTCGCTGGCGGCATCACTGCTCCTTTGCCTGGCCTCCAACTCTATCCGAGTCTCGTGGGGATAAAACAGTGCTGGCAAAAATAGCACAACCAAACCCGCACAGAGCAACCACTTCTTGCTGGCAGTTCTATCGCTGCTGCTTCCAGCCTCAATCCTCTCGCCCAGTGCGTCTATCCAGAAAGTATCTTCTTCCTCCGAAATATTCCTAGAAGCGATGATCGGTCTGTATAGCATCTGTTGAATCCGAAGGAAGCCACGAGTCCAACAACGCCAGTCATCAAGAACATTGCAAGAGCCATCAGACCCATGAAGCCAAGATAGAGCAAATGCGTGGAGAAGGATAAGGACAGCGACCCTCTTCCGACGTGCATGCAGGCAAACATAAAGAGCGCAATGCCTCCCGATCCGCCAACGCCGAAGGAGCGCCACCACCAGCGATATTCTGTTCCGCCGCACAAGACGTAATAATTCAGGATGCTGCTAGTCAGCGCAGCATACACAAGGAGGATTGCTAGCACGATAAGCTGGAATCCAAAGAAGGGACAGTATAGCCCTATCCACAGGGAGTCATGGATATAGAAGAACTCGACCAACTGGAGAAAACGATGAGAGGTGTTGTATGCCACTAGACAAGATGTGATGATTGCACGTCGAAAACTCACGATGCAGCCAAAATGGAGCACGCCTGCAGCCAGAATACTGAACGGCAGTTTTCGAAGCAGTGGTTGAGGTGGAACCTTTCGCGGTGGCGGGCCTCGTGCGTTTGGGAGATGAAAAAGAGCTCCTTGCTTGTAACCAATGTGCGCCCCAAGAAAAGCCAACGGAGCTAGGATACACACCCACATGCAGAGGACCGTCGTCATGCTCGTCATAGGAACCGCGTACGTGCTGCTCTGCACAACGAGTGCCAGGAGGTTAACCAGCAGCCAGTATCCAAATGCAATGCCCGGGAACCCGAACGCAGTGTATTTTGTCACATCTCGCAGACATTTCTCCTGCGGACGTCTGCAGAAAAGACAGTAGCTCCTAGCAGAGACATACCCTGCAATCGAACCATTGACGGCGAATAAGACAAGCATAGCAACAACCATCATTCCGTGGTTCGAAGGATGTATGAAGCCCAGCAAGGGCAGCAGTGCCGTCTCGACGGCCGTGCACAGCAGCTGAAACCCCGTCCCACAGCACGCAGCCAAAAGAAGAGGCGAGTAAGTGGGAGGACGAAACACGTCTCGGTGCAACAACTGCCAGCCAAACCCTATGATGCGCTCCGCCTTTTCCTCGTCCGAGGTTATTCGTTTGTACGATGCAAGGTGGCGGAGTTGGCGCACAAGGGTCACAGTAATCATAGCCAGGAGAAGCATCACACCCACGGTGCTGTTCGCGATGCTCATCCAGTGCACTGATCAGGTATGGCATGGTCCATTGTCAGGTACACATCCCACCGCGACGCCCAGCTAACCAGCCTTATTTTCCGTCCATATCACATCGTAGGTGAAGAGCACTCGGCCGGAGGCTGGTTGGGGCTCCCTCCCCGGGGCGCACACCATCTCGTACCGGGTGTGTTGTTTTGCTGGAAGGGGGTCGCCAAGTTGGTCATATCTTTCCGTGTTACAGCTCGGAATGGGATTGGTGATGCGAGCTGGTAGATCTCCGATATCAAACTCGTGCTTGATACTGAAAGGCTCAACGAGCACTCTCACAACCTGATACTTGTCGGGCTCGGTCTCCACGCTGTGGTACTGAATTTCAATGTTCACGTGGTTGTGCACGTAGGCCTTCCTGGTATCGCTGGCGATGAACCCAACCGGGAAGCCTCCCCAATACCGGGTGGTGACGGTGGTATCGTCTTCCACCTTGCTGGCCGCCGGGATATTGTCCACGATCCAATTGCTGTGATACTGCTCACGGATCGCCCGCACCATCTTGTTGGGAGAGACGTCCTTCTGCTCCCCCCGTCCGAGGTTGCTGATGCACAGCTGCTCGCAGTACATATCCTTCTTCATGCGGAGACGATAGGGCGAGGACTCGATGCGATCTCCCGCGAGGAACTGCCCAAGGTTCTGATGATCCATCTTCGGCCCGCCCTCGGGCTGGCAAAAGGGAAGGAGGTAGTTTTCCACGGGGTAGAGGGTCTTTGACGAGGTCAACTTATTCACTTTAAGCTCAACCCTGGACGAGGAGGAGACGGCAATAATCGATAAGACAAACCAATTGGGCGCTGCAAACAAAGCATCGGAATAACTCACTCCTCGCCCTCAGCATACGATTTTGCATTCTCGTCCGAGATGGGATACCGCGCGTGCACTTCTTCTCCGCGATCGACTCGGGACGTCAAACTAGGACGCCCGACCTCGATCCTTCTCGCGCTGGACAGGCTGGCGCGCGCTCCCCAGAGGAGGAGGGCGGCGACGAGGCCGGAAATGAAACGCATGGCCGAGATGGACCCAAGCGTCTGTGGGATGCGAATGAGACGTGCACGTGATGGATGTGATGTGTCGCCTAAATGTGCTCTCGAAAACTAGACGCCTTCACGGCGGGCGATCGATCAGAGACCACTCCCGCGCGTTCAACAGTTGGTGGCGGGCGGTCGGGGTTGGTGCGAGGGATTGCAACGCTATGGATGCCTCGCCATGTGGTGTGAGCACACTGGGCGGCTGTGGCTGTGGGGCGACGCGACGGAAGTGAGACAGAAAGATGAGCGCTTACGTACATACGTATAGTACGTTGTAGAAAGATCTTTTCGTTGGTTGCGTTGACACCAACCGGCGGCAGGCACTGCTGCTCCTGGCGCTGGGAGCTGGGACGAGGATCCATTCCACGACGCTGGAGGGAGGGTGACCGGCAAATAAATAGCGCGTTGGGCCGGGGAGGTGAGTGCGAGGGCTGTGTAGTTTCAGTTGTAGTTGTAGTGGCGCACATCGCAGTCATTGTTTGGTTGTGCTGCTGGACCGCGACCGCGTTGCAGACCCGGCAAAGCGACGGCGCCGACATCGATCCTCGCGTGCAAACCACTATATTGCTGCTAATAAATCCCGTCTCATATCATTCACATTACTAGCGCGCGTACAGTGAAATTGCAGAGAGGAAGATATGAGCCCTCCTCCCGAGGGAGGGCAGGGCAGGGCCCCGGCTGGGAGGGGCCGCGGCGGGAGGGGAGGCCGAGGGCGCGGGAGGGGACGGGGTCGGGGACGGAGCTCCGGCGGGCGGGGGCGGGGAAAAAATTCCGCCGGGCGTGTCCCCGAAGAGGACGACCGGCAGCAGAATGACGGGGGGCATTTGCGCATTGGGGTGGAGACCCAGGGGGGCAGCACCGGTCGCCCTCGCAGCGCCGACCCTGCAAATGTGGCAGCTTCCCTTGGTCCGTCGGTTACCAATTCCCTCCGGGACTTGTCTGCACAAATGCAGCTCATCAATACTACAATCGGGAGCGCTATTTCACAGCCACAGGATGCGCCTTGTGGTACCGCCGGCACGCAGTGCCTCAAGTGCGTCGAGACCTCGTTGACTCTGGAGGAGCTTCAATCGCAGGTCCAGCAGGCGGTGCACCGGGTCGAGAGGATGGCCACGACGCTGACGGTCTTGCAGACCCACACGAATTTGGTGCAGAGGTCGTTGGAGACGATATTGTCCCACGTTGATGTGGCAGCGGTTGCGAGCGTTCCTCAGTTGGTGACGCCTGTTGCAGCCCAAGAGGATTCTGGGGATGCTGAGAGGACGACGGAGAACACACCGAGGTCCATCGATGAGGCGCCGGTTGCCAAGAAAACATATGCCTTGGCCAAGGAGAGCAAGTGGGGAAAGCGAAAGGGCAGCCAAGAAGAGGCACCGGAGAGGAGTGGCAGCCGCAATAGCGTCGAAGCTTGCAAGGCCGAGAACACCGGCACCCTGGATGATTTGATCACGAGTTGTGCTCCCTATCTCACGGGGTCTCCCATTGAATATACGAGATGGCTGCGCAATGAGCTTGAAGTGAGAACCGTCGCGGAGCTCTCCCAGGCTCTGGCCGAATGCCCTGAATTGCTCGAGGCCGGAAACGGTTCTGTTGGGATCCGGCAGCAGCGGGAGTTCCGGGAGGCAGTGCACGCAGTTGTTCCAACTCGTGGGAGCGATGGATCTGGGAGTGCTCGCGGTCCGAGGGACATGCTCCTGTCTTTTTATCGGACGCACAACCCGGGGGTCGATTCCGACCCGGCATTTACCAAGTCCGTTGACCAGTTGTTGGCCAAATACGCCGGGAGGGAAGACGAGATGTTTATGTTGCTCGCGAAGAAGTACCAGATCGACCCCTCGGTGTTTGGGGTTGGTCAGCGTAGCTCAAAGAACGCCAACGAGGACAAGCGAGAGACTGTCAAAAGCTCTGTCGAGGGAGACAAACAAACCAGAGCATCACGCATTGCTGAATCGGCGAAGAGTGCGCCTGCACCCCCTTCAGTTTCGCTGACCAGCCCTGCTGCTGCGAAGAAGGGGGGCGATGGAACCGCTGCTACGAAAGGTCCTGGCGCAAGCGTACAATCTGCAACTCCAAAAGCTGAGGCAGAGATTGGTTCCCCCAGCAGCCTGAAAACAACTACATTGGGGACCAGCAAGCCGGTGGTGGTGTCGCTGGGAGCAGCCTCTTCTGCGCCACCTGCTGGCGCTGATAACAAACAACGTTTGGCTGCAAAAGTAGGCATGCCAGGTCAGGAAATTGCCAAGAAACAGCGAATGAAAGCCAAGCAGAAGAAGGCCGAGGAATTGGCTCGGCAAAAAGAAGAGGAGAAGATGGAGACAGAGGCCGAGGAGAAGAGGCGGGTGGATGCAAAGCTCGAGAAACGAGCTGCGTTAGCACGCCACGATGAGGAGATCGAAACGCAACAGAAGACCCGTGCAGTTGTGTCCTCGCCTTCGGGTGCACCATCCGATCCAGGGAAAGGAAAAACAACGTCGTTATCCGGAAGCAGTTTGACGGCAATCTCCCGCCAGATGGCAAAGAAAAGCAACAAGGCCAGACCATCAACTGCGACGAGGAAACAGAAACGCGCGTCCAAGCCAACTGCTACAGATCGGCTCTCCTCCTACATCAAGACTAAGCCCAAAGGAATCAAGAAGGTCTCGCCGGTCTTTGCTCTCATTCAGAATGAGAAGACTGTGGCAGAAGGACGAAAACTGATGCGCCTGGAAGTGGAAACGCGGGCCTGCAGTGATGAACTTGCATCGATAATGGGGCGAAAGCTTCAGCTCGAGAAAAGCATCAAGCAAGAGGAGAGGCTAATGACATTCAACAGAGCTAAGATTGATGAAGTCGAGGCAACGATCCGGTCGAAGTGGAACATCTTCTTCAATCTCAGCACCTCTAGTGGGAAAGAGTTAGACGCCGAGCTCAATGCAATGGACGCTGAAGAGGAGGCGAAGCTGGAGAAAGAACTCAAGGAGAAGGAAGAAAAGCTTTCGAAGGAAGCCGAAGAGAAGTTGGACGGTGATGAATCGTCAGACAGCCCAGACGGTTCTCAAGGCCAATCGTAAGTGCTCACAAGGTGTCTGCGCTCACTGTTGATCTTGTGTGTAACGTCTTGTGCAACGTAGGGATGGCGTTGATGACGTCGAAAGCGCAAAGGCCATTGTCAGCCTTCATGGTGGTGACGGAGAGGTGGACAATGGAAATGAGAGCGTTGGTAGCGAAGAAGGCGCAGAGGACGAAGATGGCGTTAATGATGAAGACGACAGCAATGCTGCCGATGGTGGAAATGAGGATGTTGATGGCAAGGATGGCGGGAAAGGAGACGGGCAATTGACCGAAAAGAAGGAGCCCTCGACTTTGCCGGAGCTGATCGAAAGTTGTTCGGAGTTCTTGTCCGGAGACCCGGCCAAATACCTCGACTGGTTGCTCAGTGAGAAAATCAAGAACATTGTCGATTTAGGGGCAGAGGTGATCATGGATATTGATAGAATGGCGAAAGGAAATGGCGACGTTGGCATCTCTCCTGAATCAGAGGGACAGTTTTCATCCGCCGTTCTTGATGCTGTATTTCCTCACTGTAAAGTCAGCGATGCCGACGTCGAATCGCCAGTAGACAGAGAGAAGCGATTGGAAGAAGAGGACATCAAAGAGAAGGCAGCAACCGCAAAGAGTAAGTTCTATCATTATTTTCTGTGGCGCCCGTTTTGTTGCTAACACCTCCTCTTGTGGTAACCAGAAATCGCCGAGGAGGGAGGGCTCAAGGCGCTGAAAAAGAGAAAGGGGAAGCGATACAATGAGGTGACGGAGGCCAAAGGAAGGATCAACCGACTAAAGAAGTCAACCTTGAGAGCTAAGCAAAGCATTGTCGATCAAAAGAGGCAGCTCAAGGATGTCACGCCTTTACTTGCGCCAAAAGTGAAGGAATTGGCAGCATTCCGTGCAGACATTGCCGCAATCAAGGGAGACGATATGGCAGAGGACGTCCACTTCAACATCAACAAGAGCCGCGACGAACGTGGCTTCACCTTCTTGATTGTTGCTGCTCAAAACGACGACTTCTTCACTGCAAAGGTGTGCTTCGAGTTGCGGGCGGATCCTCACGTGACGAGTCCAGAGGGATTGACCGCATCCGACTATTCGTCCTTCTTTGGCTTTGAGCGAGTTACAAATCTCATTGCCCAGGTGAGGCGTGTGGCCTGGAAATTGCTGGAGCCGTATGTGAACATTGAATTCTCATGAACGACGTCTTATTGTCCTGACAGCATGGAGGAAGTGCGTCTGAAGCGCTGTCGGGAGCGTGGGCGGACCTCCAATCCATGGTCCCGCAGAGCAAGGAGACGGCAAAGAGCTGGGATGATACCCTCCAGATAGCAGAGACGGCGGCTTTGCCTGCTGAATCGTTGATGGAGCTTCCTGAATCATGTGAGGCGGACGAAGCGAAAAAGATGCCGCTGCTTTCGCCAGACGAGATCCGCAGCAGGGACGTTACCTGCTTCGAATCCCGTCTACTCGACCCAAACATCAACCCAGATCAGGTTCAGCGCGTGGTGCTCCTGGACCGGACCGTGTATCACTGGAGCCTGAGTACGGACCTCTTGTCGAGACGCAAGTTTGTGCATGTGCTGGAAGGCTTGAAGCCTGCAGCAGTGCGCAAGCCAAGTGTCAGTGAAACGAAAGTGCACCGACGGGCAGTTGTTGGCGCGACAACAACGTACGAGATACTTGCTGCTCGCTTTGAGGATAGTTCAGGCGAGGAAATGGCTGTCCTCTTTACCCCGTTCGTCTCGGGAGAGGTGGATGGTGAGTTGATAGATACCTCACTCCCCTAGTCTTTCACAACTCTCCTCACCTCTCAACTCTGCTTCATCTAGGCATGTCGAGCATCGGCGTCTTGGTATGGGCCGTTGTTCCAGAGTCGAGTTCGTCTCTCTACAAAACGCTGGTTGCCAATGTCGAGTTCATGCGGCATAAAGTCATGCTAGATGACAGGTTCCTTGGACACAAGGAAGCTGTGCTCGAATTGGGCAAGGATGTAAGGCCTGTTCTTTTTGGTGGCAGAGATTGAGTTGACCTCTCGAGTGACGTATTCTCACCTACCCTACCCTACCACTAGATGCACCTTCTCGATCTTCACAGCACTAGCATTTGGACGACATCGGCAATGGAGCTCTTCATTCTGAATGTGGATGATGGTGACTTGGATCGTATTCACGATCAAGGTTTCTCCGCGAAGAAGCGAGTTGTCTACAGCGAGGAGCAGGTGAACAGAAAAATCTTCAGAAGCACAAAAGCAGAGGCGCGGGAGGATGAAGACATTCTCGCAGGCGAGAGGCTGGATAAGAGCAGCCATATTGCCGGTGGAGCGGGGACCGGAAAGTGAGACATGGTTGCTCAACCTATTTACTGTTTGCTTGCACCGTTGCTCAATCGACTGTCGTGTTTTCAGGACTCTCTTGATGATCAAGAAGGTGTCAAGGGAGGAGGAATCTTGCCGTGTGCTTGTTGTCTCCCGCCTCCCTCGTCTTGTGAGCATCATCAAGACTGCAGTTGAGGAAAGCAGAGGCGAGAAAGGTATTGGCAATCTTTCCTTTTCGACCTATGACGATCTGATGCATCTGTTGTCAAGGCGAGTTGTCCCAGATAGTGACGCGGAGTACCAGTCGTTCATTCAATTTGAGCGCATTCGCTATGATAGCGAAGAGCCCAACATTTCTTTCTACCAGAAGTTCGTCGCAGGCCATCTCAACGACACTGAGCGGAAGCAAATGGCGAACAATCTGATCGAGCCTCTCACACTCTGGCATGCAATTGTCGTTATCAAATCTTCGGCCAAATGCGCGGACACGAAGCAACCTCTCTCACTCGACGACTATGTAGCCCTGCCACTTTCATTTGGACTGTCGGAGGATCAGCGCAGGCTCTGTTACAAATTGTTTCTTGTGTACGAGCACTGGCGGAGCCGCGAGGGGTACTGGGATGAGATGGATCGGGTCCTCTATGTATTCAAGTGGGGCCCTTCCGTCTTTCGCGACGACTGCTACATCTCGTGGGCAGATCGTGTGAATAAGTTTGGGGAGAATGACCTGTTGAACGACGATGGGGAGCCGCTGTATCCGTTCTTCTTTGACGTTGTATGCGCGGACGAGGCACAGGACTTTACCGAGACTGAGCTTTTCCTCTTTGCCAAGATGAGCTCTTCGGTCCGATCTCTATTCCTAAGCGCCGATCCTGCTCAGTCGGTTGAGCTTGGTGTCAAAATGAGGGACGGGACTGTCAACGACGTATTCCACTCTCTGATCAAAGGTGGCAAGCACTCGAAGGTAAAAGACGTGCTGCAGCTCATACAGCTGCGGACAAACCACCGAACGCACGCCCAAAATTTGGCCATTGGCCAAGCTATCAGACGAATCCTCGCACGGTCCTTCAAAGTTCCTTTGTCGGAGGAGACGGCGTTGATTGATGGAACGCTGCCCAAACTCATGTGTGTATCGGAGGTGAAGGAACTCGCTGCCACGACGACGTTCAAAGGAGGCAACATTGTTTTCATCGGTGAGCAAAGTCTACGTGAATTCTTGGCCGATACCTACTCCATTTATGTACTCACGTCATCCTTTTCCTGGTATTGTAGCGCCCGATGAAGTCGTGCCTCTGCTCCGTTCGAAGTTCAACGAGTTGGGGATAATGAACGACCTCTTCGGAGTCCGAGAGGCCAAGGGCCTCGAGTTTGATGCATGTGCGTTGCTTGGCTTTCTGGGTTACATGGAGGACCGGGGCAGCGCCGAGGAATGGGTCAATGCTCTGCGATGGCTCTCCAGCAGCACTACTTTGGCAAATACTGACTCTACGGGAGAAGTTGTTAATGGAGTCATGCTGGCTGACTGCGATTACAGGCTGAGTGCTCCTAACGTCTCCGTGAGTGTATGGCCGCTTGATTGCATTCTTATGACAGGAATAAGTGCTCATGCTGTTTCCTTCCCATCGACGCGCAGGATGAGGCAATGATGCTATACACCGCGCTCACCCGAGCCCGGAATCATCGTGAGTGGCGCTGCGCAGTGTGTTTTGAGCTGTCTGGATGAATGGTTGTTGACTGACAAATCTTGTTGTCTGTCAAAGTCTATTTGATCGAAGTATCGGAGCGGCTAACCGAGGCGGGGGAAGCCCGTCGCGGAAAGCGAGAGAGGAAGGGTGTTGGGATGGTGTCATTTGCGCTCCGCACATTTGAGGAGCTCGGCCTTGCGAAGCGAGTGACTTCAATCGACGAGGGCCATGTGGAGATGACAGCTGCACAGCACAAAGCGCGAGGTGTTCTTTACGTCACACAGGCGTTGACCATGAGCAGAGACAACAAATCGGTTTCAGCTATCAAGGAGAAGATGTCCGATGCTATGTTCAGGTTCCGCCCGAATCAGGGCAACGACAAAGATCTGCTCGACAAGGCCGAGAAGCACTTGGCTGCCATTGTTCAGAAACACAGTCTGTTTCGATTCGCGAAAGATCACTTCTTGGTCAAGGGAGAATACAACCTGGAGGGTCGTTTCACAGAAGTGCTTCAGTTCGAACAGCGAGTGAGCAAGTTCTTCGCCCGCTACCTTTGCGATTCATTCCTCGCAGAGGAAGTGCACGTGAGTGACATTTGCCTTGCTCGTAACAAATCCTTACATTGTCTTACCTTCGACTTCGTTCTACAGGATATGAGGCAGCTGTTGGAAGAAATCGTCGACGGAACCCCCTACGCACGCCACTTTGAAGGGGTGTTCGCCACTATTCGGAGGCTTGAGTAGGCTGCTTGACTCTAGCTGGCTTTCAGGCATCTTCGTTCAAACAACACAACTCTGTAATGCAAAGCGAGAGAGAGGCAGAGGGAAATGCCTCATCTCACAGTTGGTCTATGTTTCTGCGAGATAAGCTAGTCTAACAGAATGTGTGAAAGACTGCGACCGTTAGGTGGCTTGATTGGTTATGCAGTTATGACCCGCCTCGATAGTTCCTTGCTAGGCCTCCTCATTCCTCGAAGAACACCGAGTGAATGCCAAACGCCAAAAACACCAGTCCGCCGTAAAAGGCCACTGACTTCTCTGATATGCGCGAAGCAAGCATTCTCCCACCAATCACGGCCATGCCCGTGCAGATGCTGTGCCCTATGCACCCTCCAATTGTAACGCCGATGGGATCCTGTGTCATGGACGAGTGTGAGAGGATTTCCCAAAAATGGGCGCAGGCATTTTACCAAACATCTCTCACCTTGGCCGCCGCGAGCGCGATCGTGGCAATCTGACTCCGGTCGCCCCACTCCGCCAAAAATGTCATGCTCAGCGCCTGCAAGAACACCGCCTCCCACGAGCTCCCGCTGTAATCTCCCGCCGCTGACAGGACCGACGATGGCGCGTGCTTCAGAGCCTTGCTCCCCCCGCCCCGCCGCTTCTTCGC
>JALLAP010000180.1:0-26809 GCA_036939355.1 Thalassiosira profunda | reverse complement strand
GATCGAACGCGTTCCACCGCTGGGTGCACCTCCGTTCCTTCCGGGCGGCGAGAACGCCGACGCTCCTCGCAGCGATAGGACCGCGGCCGCGAGGATGACGGACGAGCCGGCCGTAGGCGCTCGCATGGTTGCCGACGAGTAGATTGTAGTAATGGGACGTCTTTTGCCACCGCTGCGAGGTTGCCAGATCGAGGACTATCGCGTGGGATGGGTCTGAAGAAAAGAGCTTTGCTTGCGGCGTTGCGGGTTGCGGGCTCTTTTTTGCCACGCACTCCAGACATAAAGGCTCAAAAGATACTTTTGCAAGGTGCATCTTCCCGCCACACAAAAGCAAGCTGACGCACGCACGCGGCCAACGCGTGGCTCCGCGTTGAAGTTGCTTCCTTGCAGAGCCGGCAAAGGATTCGACGACCCTCCCATCGTCCCCGCCTGCCGGCCCACACCACAGCACGGCGGCCATCGATCGATCCGGCGGCGTCCTCTACCAATTGCAAACAATGAGGAACTACCGGTCCCTCGCCCTGGCGGCCCTCCTCGCCCTCGCGGGCGTCGAGGCCTTCGCCCCCGCCTCCACCGGACCGCGCTCCGTCGCCCCCCGCTTCTCCATGGTCGCCGAGGAAGTCGAGGTCGCCGGATCCGACGTGAGCATCCCGTACGACGCCGCCGCCCGCCTCGCGTACGACGCGTGGTGCGCCCAGTACGGCAAGGCGCCCGACGAGGGGCGCTTCGCCAACTTCAAGGCCAACTACGAGGCGCTCACGGTGGCCAACGTGGTGGCCGCCAAGAATGCCCGGGACGACGGCACCGAGCGGCCCAAGGATTTGACCCTCAACGAGTTCGGGGACATGACCGAGGCGGAGTTCGCGGCCGCGCAGGCTGGCGGAAGCGGGGAGGCCCCGACGCTCGCGGATTTCGAGGCCGCGGCGGCCGAGGAGGCCCCCCAGAAGGGAGCCCTGGAGACGGTGATGGAGGCCAGCGCCGCCCAGAGCGAAGCCAGCACCGCCCTCGCGGAGGCCGCCGACGCCTTGGCGGAAGAGGAGGAGAAGCTCGCCAAGCAGCTCGGCATGGATTCCGTCGAGGAGCTCGAGGAGGCCCTCGACGCCATGGAGGGCATCGCGGCCGACGGGGGCGCGATCGACACGTCCGACGTCCGGGAGGCAAGGGTGCGGAGTGCCTACCTGGATTGGTGCAAGGAGTACGGCAAGGCGGCCGACGAGAGTCGGTTCCCGACCTTCTCGTCCAACTTTTTGGCGATGGAGGAGTACGCCAAGGACAATGGGCGGGAGATGGTGCTGAACAAGTATGCCGATTGCACTGAGGAGGAGTACCGGGCGCTCACGGAGACTCCGGGTGAGTTATTTGCTCGTTCGATTGTGGCAGTGCGTCTATGTTTTGTTGGAGGGGATGTGCAAAATCCCTGATGGCGTGAGGTTGCTGCAAAGCGAATCTTTTGGCCTTGATGCTGTTGGTGTCATGCGCGAACACTGTCTCACTCTCTTTCGTTGATGTACAGCTCCTGTGATTGAGACGCCGAAGCCCGAACCTGTCGCCGAGAAGAAGCCCGAACCGCCTGTTGTGGAGAGGAAGGTGGAGGAAAAGGAGCCGGAGGTGAAAGCAGCTGCGGTGAAAGGAGAGGAGAAAAAGCCTGAGGCGAAGGTCGAAACGCCCAAGCCGCCGGCAAAGAAAGCAGCGCCGAAGGCAGCAGCGAAGAAAGCAGCGCCGAAGAAGGCGGCTGCTAAGAAAGCAGCGCCTAAGAAGGATGTTCCGCCGCCGGAGCCTGCGGGACCGTCGCTCGAGGAGGAGGCCATCTTGCTTGCTAAGGCGGCTGCGGAGGCTGAGGCGGCCCAGGTCGCCGCTCGCCGTGCTCGGGATGAGGCTGCCGCTGAGATGGAGAGGGCGAAGGCTCGCGAGGCGCTGGCAAAGCAGGAGGCGGCCCGGGCCGTCCAGATCGAATCCACCATCACCGGGCCTTCCACCATCGCTGTGCCTCCCAAGTCGGAGTTGCCCAAGAGTGTGTTCGGGAAGATTGGCATCCCGTCGGCCCCTGCTGCTACCGAGGAGGCCCCCGTTGCGGCCACGCCCAAACCCCCTGTGGCTAAGAAGCAGCCCGCGAACGTCTTCGGCAACCTCTTCGCCAACGTGGCCAAGCCCGCTGCCCCCGCTGCGCCGAAGAAGGCCCCCGTCAAGGCCGCGCCCAAGGTCCAGCCCCCCAAACCGGCCGCTCCTCAACCCGTCGTTGCGGAAAAGAAGGNTGAAGGCAGCACCTGCTAAAGCAGCACCGGTCAAGGCGGCCGCGCCGCAAAAGTCGGACGTCGACATGGCGCCCAACGCGATGACGGAAGCCCTGAACTCGTTCTTCGGCACCTCCAAGCCCAAGCCAGCTGCTAAGCCCGCTCCTGCCCCGGCTCCGGCCGCTACGAAGGCCATTTCTACGCCAAAGAAGTCCGTTGCGAAGGGAAGCAGTGGAGGAACCTTTAGCCTCTTCGGATCGTCGCCTGCCCCCAAACCCGCTAAGAAGGCAGCTCCGGCGAAGGCCGCCACACCACCGCCGGCGCCGGCTAAGAAGAGCCCAACTTTCTCTCTTTTTGGCGGACAGTCGAAGCCTGCCAAAAAGTCGGCCCCTGCCAAAGCCCCCGAGCCGGAGGCGAAGAAACCGGTGGCCAAGGGCGCGTCGTTCAGCTTCTTCGGCGGATCATCTGCTGCTCCCAAGCCAAAGCCCGTTGTGAAGAAGCCCGTTGTGAAGAAGGCGGCAGCCCCTGTAAAGGCGGCCACTAAGCCTGTTCCCACTGCGACGAAGGCCATTTCGACGCCAAAGAAGTCTGTTGCCAAGGGTGCTGGAACGTTCAGCCTTTTTGGATCGTCGCCTGCCCCTAAGCCCGCGAAGAAGGCCGCCCCGGTCAAGGCTTCCGCGCCTCCTCCAGCGCCCGCGAAAAAGGCCCAATCGTCGTTCGGATTCTTCGGCGGTTCAACACCCAAACCTAAGCCAGCTGCCAAAGCCCCGGAGCCGGAGGTAAAGAAGCCTGTGGCTAAGGGAAGTGGCACGTTCAGCCTGTTCGGATCGTCTCCTGCCCCCAAACCCGCCAAAAAAGCTGCGCCGGCGAAGTCCGCCGCGCCTGCTGCCACGAAGGCGGTGTCGAAGGGCAGTGGCACGTTTTCTCTGTTCGGTGGATCGCCGAAGCCCGCCGCTAAGAAAGCCGCTGCCCCGGAGCCCGAGGTGAAGAAACCGGTGAAGGGAAGTGGCACGTTTAGTCTCTTTGGCGGATCGTCGCCTGCCCCGAAGCCCGCTAAGAAGGCGGCGCCGGCCAAGGCTGCCTCGCCTCCTGCAAAGAAGAAAGCCTCGCCTGCCTTTTCCTTTGGTGCCAGTGCACCGAAGAAGAAGACTGCTGCGGTGGCGGCCAACGTTCCCGTCCTGAGCAGATTCAAGCAAAACGCGGATGGGAGCATTACTGGTATTGTCAGCAACGCGAAGAACTTCAAGAACGGAACGCGGATTACGACGAGTCCTGTGAAGAAGGGTGCAAAGTCTGGAGACCTGGTGGTCACCTCCTCGGGAAGCAAATACCAACTCCAGTAGAGAATGCAAAGAGATAAGAAACCAGAGAGCTATTGGAGGGTCTCGGAGATATGTGCTAAATGTGTGGCCAGGCAGTGCTAATCCATGATAAAGTAGAGCAGCCAATGAGCTAGACAAAAGGCTTAGTGCATACAGTCTCAATACATGTTGTCGAGGCACTCTACATTATCTTGTAGACAGGAGAAGGTGGTGTAAAGGGCATTACTATCTCAGACTACTGACCCGATTTGCCACAGTCTTCGATATGGTCTTAGTCACTTGTATCAAGATTATCCTTCACCATTTTTATTGCGGGAACGTCTCCACATGATAGCACGTTGTCCCCACGGTATATTGGCCACTCTCTCTCCAGTACAACATTATCCACTGATACTCTCGTTGCAACAACGGGTCCACACCCTTTCTTATCGCACCTCCACGCCCAGACCCTCGGCCGCCTCCCGCAACTCGTCCTGCAGCGCATCGACCTCCTCGTTCGTCAAGCTTCGATCCATGCTCCGGTACGTTATCCGGTAGCACTTGCTCGTCTTTCCCTTCTTTGGGTTCGTGAACTCGTCGATCATCTCCATTCGCTCCACAATGTCCCCGGCAATCCCCCGCGCCAGCTCGAAGAAATCGTTCTCGACAAAGCCCTCTGGAATCCAGAACGCAATGTCCTTGTACACGGGGGGATACTTGCTGTAGGGTTCGAACTTGGTGATGGATCCCTCCTTGAACTGGGAGTGGAACCGCTCGTCGTCCGTCCAGAAGAGGCGAATGTCGGGAATTTCGAAGAGGATCATGGCCAGGCGTTCGAGGCCCAGTCCGAAGGCCCACCCGCGACGATCGGACCGATCGGCCATGGAGAGAACCTCCTCGTGGACCACCCCGCAGCCCAACACCTCGAGCCACTCGCCCTCGTACTTGATCTCCAATTCGTACGAGGGGGCGGTGAAGGGGAAGTAATCCTCGCTCCACTTCTTCTCCGTCTCCCCGAAGAGGTGGTCCATCAATCCCTCGAGCGTCGTCTTGAGATCGTCCCCAATAGCCTTGCATTCATCCGAATTCACCCACTCCTCCCCGGTCAGTCCATCGGCGCCCTTCATCTCCTCCTGGGGAAAGAGGCGCACCCCCTCGAGCTGGTGGAAGGCGGGGTAGTGGCTCGAATCGATTTCGTCGCGACGGTACACATCTCCGGCGCAGAGAAAGGCGTCGGCCCCGGACCGCAGGTGCTCGCTCTGGTGGGCCGAAGTGTGCGTTCGAAGCAACGTCTCGTCGTCAATGTAATACGTGTCGCTGGGGCTCCGTCCCGGATGCTCCGGGGGAATCCGCAGGTCGTCGAAGCACTGCGTCATCGTCACGATCGGATCCTCGGCATCGTACACGGTATACTCGTGGGGCATCCCCGCGAAATACTCCTGAATTTTGGCCCGGATGATCCCGATGGGATGGTCCGGCTTGGTGTGCAGCCCTTTGCCGACGAGGGCGGCGATGTGGGGCGGGACGTTGTTGTTGGGGTGGTCGGACAGGTAGCGGGTGGGGTCGGCGTAGGTGGCCGCCGATTCCTCGACGGCGGCCGAGAGAATAGCGGTGGTTGCCCGCGGCGAGACCGGGCGAGTGCTAAAGGCGGTCCGGGGCGCCGTCCAGGCGTGGCAGCAGCCGCCGGCCGCGAGGGCCGCGGCCGAGAGGGAGGCGATCTTCATGTTGGAATTTGCAAGAGGAAAAGTGAGCACGATTTGTGGTTTGTGTGACGCACGCTCACCGAGTCAGAGGCGCTCGTACACGTACAGGGGTAGGTAAGTATTGGTTTTGAATACTCGCCAATACCACGACAGTTGTCTTCTTTTCACGAAGGATATCAATAGGAGTTCGCCAAACGCGTTTGGTGTCTCCCCTCTTGCTTCCCCCTCGCGAGCTCGCTCGAGGCGGTGCCAGTGTGCCATCACCAAAACAAACACGACGCACGATGCATCATCGATGCACAACCTTCCTCGGCAAGTCATCAGGACCTTCCTCGCAAGTTTGCTTCCACATTCACTGGGATCGCGGGCAATTTCATTTCGCTTGACCTGGCCCATCGCAAAGTAGTCTCGGCAGTGGCGTCGACTGATTGCGTCACAAAGCAGTGCTCATCGAGACATCACACGAGTTCGCTCGCTGCGTTGCAATAGAAGGCCGGCGTGTGCCATAATATCGCCGAGAAATAACACGCGCCATGCCATCAAACTCCACCCACCGCCCCGCCAAAGGGCTGGCGCCGACAGCTCCCGCAATACGGTCGCCCTTCACCGATCCCCGCAAGTCACCCCGCATCCAGCGCTGCGCGGACTCCTACCGTCTGTTTCAGCGGTGCTCCGACAGCGGCGAGACGGAGGGCTTTAACTGCAGCGTGGCCGTCAAGGCGTACATGCGCTGCGCGCTCGAGGGTTGCCGACAGTAGACGGTACCAAGAGCTACGATACTGTGACCAAGAGCGACGTCTGTTGGTGTGTATATTTCCATTGAATAAAGGCATGCGGGAAACTTCGCCAAGGCGAAAGCGAGGATAGAGCCAATCCGAGGTGTGAATATTGTACATATTGAGAAGAAAGGAATAAAGCTAGCAGCTGATTGAAATGCTTCCTAGTTTCCCGAGATGTGACTTATGCTACTACTTGGGCACGTTCAGGTTAGAACCATAATATATTGAGACAATTCCGGCCCAATCTTTGTCTCAATTGGTCGATCCACCGACAGACTCTCCCGGATATTGTCACCTCTTCCGTTTGCCCTCAAGGGCGTACCACAGGCTGCCCCCGACGCAAATCGTCAACCCCAAAACCTGCACGGAACTCAGCCGCGTCCCGAACAGCCACATGCCAATGAGGATCGACACCGCCTTGTTGGCCGTGCTGGCGACGACAACGCTCGTCCCCGACAGCAGCGAGAAGCACTTCGGATACGCAATTCCGATCAACACGCCGCCGGCGCACGTGGCGAGGATGGTGAGTTTGGCAGCCACATCGAGGGGCTTGTACGCCATGTACGCGCCGCCCTCATTGTTCGCGGCGGCCAAAATGAAGACGATGGGCAACGTCTCGATCTGCTGGATCAGGCTCACTCCGTACGAAGTCTGTATCTTCAGCTCCTTCGTGTATTTGGTGATGAACACCTTGTTCCAAAACGTATTGGCAATGGTCGCGACGGAGTTCCCGAGCAGCCAGAGGTATCCCACGAGGTCGAAGTTGATGTCCTGCCCCGCATAAATCAGCATTCCGCACGTCGTGAGCGCGAGGCTGGCCACCTGCAGTTTGTTGAACTTGTTCCCGAAGAAGCAGTAGTCGATGATGGCGATTATGACCGTGCAGGTATTGCGGAAAACGACGACGGTGGCAATTGCAACATACGGCAGCGCCTTCAAAGAAGTGAAAATCTGCATCGTCAGGAAAAACGCCGTCGCTAGGAACACGCGCCACTGCTGTCCGGTGATGGGCTTCATTTCCAACATGCCGAGGTGCCGCGATATTAGAAGGTACGCCACCGCCGTCCCGTTCTGGAGGAGCGTCAGCGTGTTTGCAAAGTTTCCCCACGCCTTCATGACGTACTTGTTGCCGACCGTCATCGTCACGGACGCGAGGAAGAGCATGAAGAGCCAGAAGGGGGGCGATTCGCCGAGGCCTCCGCCCTTGGCGGGCTGCCCCTCGACCGCGGCGGCTGCATCCTGCGGGGCGGGCTTGTCCACCAGAGGCACCGTTTCCTGGCTCTCCTCGTCGGCAACCGTCGTGGGGGGCGGCGAGGTGGCCGCCTTGTGTACTGCAACCATGTTCTCTATCGAATTGAGGAGCGCCGGGAAGGTGGCGAGGTATGGGAGGCGGCTGCGAGCGCTGCGGGGCGAGGGCCGATCGATTTTGAGCACTGCCGCGAGGATGGTTGGAAGGAGGAGCCCGGGCGGGGCGGGGACATTTTGGGTCACGAAATCAGAGACCCTTATTAATTTGGTAGAGTTGGTACACGCGCGTGAAATTACGTGAAGTGTAGACGTGAAATGGCGTGAAGTGATTTCACTTCACGCGCCCCCCTTCACGCGTGTCACGCGTGAAGCCTACGTAGGCTATTTAGCACTACATGTACGACATATAGCAGACGATGGTAGCTAATAGGGGGCTTACAGGCGCGAAGCGCCCGGAAAATTGGCTAACTTAGCCTGACTTTGCGAAGGGAGTGCTTCACGTGAATTCACGCTTGTCACTTCACGGCACCCCCCCTTTAGGCGTGATAGTCACGGACCCTCACGTGAAGTGAAGTGTACCAACTCTATTATTTGGACCCTTTCTCTTACCTACCTGATGTAAGTGTACCTTTGCTGTGTAGTAGGCTGCACAAGCAACAAAGCAGAACGTTGGATGGAGGAGCTGAGAGCATGTGCGAGTGTAGATAGTATTCCTGGTTGCTCTCTTCTGTAGTATGGCAGACAGCAAGAGAACGACGTCCCAGTCTATTTCGTTTGTACATGCTCTGCTTTCTCTCTCGCTCTCATCAATTTTGATTGTGTGTTCGCATCCAACCTTCCTACCCCTCATTCATCTCGCAACAATCAGATAGCTTCAAGTCTTCAGTGGACGCTGTTCCTCTGGCAAACCCTCGATGATCGACTCCCGCACCGCCTGCGCCAGCTCCTCCTCCGTCCGCCCCTCCGATTCCACCGGCTCGTGCATCACCACCTTGCACACGCCTCGCGCCGGCCGGTACGGAAACATCCAATAGGACGGCATCACATCCGCGGCGTTGCAGATCGACATGGGCACCACCGGCGCACCGGCCTTGTGCGCCATCTTAAACGCGCCGTTTTTGAAGGGCATGAGCCGTCCGGAGCGGGATCGCGTTCCTTCCGGGAAGGTGCAGAGGTTGACTCCGTCATCGAGCCACTTCATTCCCTGTTTCAACGTCAGCAATTGAGACTTCCGATTCGACCGATCGACAAGGACATTGTTCGCCACCTTGATCGCCTTGCCGAGGATCGGAACCTTTTCCAATTCCTTCTTTGCCACGAATTTGTAGTTGTGCCAACCAATGGTATGCCCCAGGAACGGAATGTCCATCCACGAGTTGTGGTTGGACACGAACATGGCCTTGCGACCGCTGATTGCACGAATATAGAAGCGTTTGATCAGATGAGTGTGCATTGTATGCATCGGACACATGATATGATATGCACAAAACGCACCTCTCGTGAAACTCCTTGATAATCTCGCCATTCTCAATCTTCGGGAAGCACCCCGTGAACGCCATCAGCAGCGTCCCCCACACGTGGCTCAGGAACACCGGAATCCTTCGCTTCTTGTCGAACCGATTTCCCGTCACCTTGTAAAACAGCTGGGACAGCGTCAGCGCCACGAACCACACCAGGCCAAGTCCGATCGACACGAGGCCGTAGTAAATGGCGAAGGGGTTGAGCGCGCCGTACTTTGTGTTGAAGGCCAGCATGCCGCCTTCCTTCTTAATTTGCTGCAGGCGCTTCTGCTGCTTGGTCAATGCCACGTCCGTCTTGTGGAAGCCGAGGCGGGCGGCGAGGAGGGAGCGCTGGAAGGCCTCCTTGTCGACGGCCGACGAGTCGCTGGAGGCGGCCAAAGATGCGGCGCGGAGCGTCGCGCCGCATCGCGGCAGGGCGGTGTGGGCCGAGGGGCCGAAGGCGTCGACCGCGGCGGCCGCCAGGAGGAGTGCGACGAAAATCTTCATCATTGCAATTATTTGCAACTCGCCACAGTGCATGCACCAACGAGAGCGAGGAAGAGATGCGGCTGCAGTCAATGGCAGGGGGGGTTTGCCAACTGCAACGTGCAATGTATGAGCAGGCCGGGCGTGGAAGAAGTGCGAGAGGCGGCGCGGGGGAGGCTGATGAGCGAGCGGAGTGGATCCCATCGTCGCGTTGTCTGTGACGTGTCGCGTTTTTGGGAGATCTTTTACAATATGAGGGAAGGAGGGAAGGAGGTCCCGCCGGCGCCCCCCGCCCCCCGCGCCCACCGAACAAAAGCATCAAAATAATGTGTCCGCACAAACCCAAAACCGGCGAAAGGCAAACAGGCGAACGGGCACTTTTTTCTGATCGCCGCTGTTTCCCCATTCAGCAAATTTGCTGAACCTCGTTTGGTGTCCGCACAAGTGCCGCAAACGGGGATTCGGGCGAAGAGTTGGGTGCCAATTTTGGGGGCCGCGCGCACAAAAATATCTTGCGAAAGATTCTGCTCTCACACATGTGAGCCGCCGTCAGCCTCCTATTCGCTTGGCCACAGCTCCGCAACCAAAGCTCCTATCGCCGCCATCTCTTCGTCGGGCCGCTCGTCGTGATCCCCCTGATCGATCCCAAGGCGGCGTTGCAATTCCCCTGGCCGACGCGACGTACTAGCGCCGACGACGTCCCCCCTCTTCTGCGGCGGCGACGTGACACCCCTCCTCCGCCCATCGACAATAACCCGCCTCGCGGCGACGCCTTCATCCTCGCGGCAGTCACCATGACTCGCAACGCCGACCGCCGCAACCGGGAAGATATGCTCGACGGGGACGCCGACGAGGACGACGAAATTTACTACGGCATCCGGTCGTCGCGCCGGGCCAGGTCGTTCGAGTACCGAGACTCCAGCGCCAACCGCCCGCTCGGCTTTTTGGAAATGGAGGTGCATTACTTCACAGCGGAGACGATCATTGAACTGTCGACCCGTCTCCTCGCCATCATCAGCAGCATCTTTGTTGCATACGAGGCCCTCGCCGCGGCGGTCGCCAAGCTGGGAGAGAGAGTTGCAAACGGACTGGCTTGGGCACGCGGGAAGATGGGGGCCATCAAGAAGAAGATTGAGCACCTCGTGTTTTTGCTCTCCTGGGTCCGGGCCAATGGCGAGCTGGCGTTTCTCCGCGCCGAGGATTTGTGCGTGTTCACCCGGCGGCGCCACAGATTTCACCCTCGGCACAACCGGACCATTGCGGAGCTCAGCCGGCATGACATCGACATCTTTTTTGGACGGACGCCACATGATCTGCGGCGACTCTACAACCATTGGAGGATCCCAGACCGCATGAGGGCGCCTCGATCGCGCCACACTTACGAGGGGGAGGAATGCTTCCTCATTTTCCTCTACCATCTGGAACGGGGAATCCCGTTCACAACAATGGCGGGAGAGCGGGCGTTTGGAGGGGACCCTCGCGACATGTCGAAGATGTTTGCGGCGATGGTGAACCACCTCTACGAAACATTCTACCACAAAATATCCGGTACGAGCCTCGAACAATGGCTACCGCATCGTCTTCGCGAGTGCCGCCAGCTCATTTACAACCGTCTCGTCGACACCCTGGTGGAGGAGAGGCACTTTGTCAACGGGGAACTGGTCGATCGGACGTGGGTCGCCCATAATTTCGACTTCGATTCGTTCCGTCCGTTTGGTGTGTACGACTGCGTCGGCGTTGCTACTGGTCGCCCCGGGGGAGAGGCGGTGCGGACCGAAGACTTGGCTCACGACGTCCAGCGTGCAGTCTACTCTGGCTATTTTCGCGGGTGGGGGCTCAAATGCGGAGTGGTCTACCTGCCCATCGGGCTCATTGGATGTGTGTTCATATCGGAGCTGCGACAAAACGACAACGGGGTCCAGAACATGTCTGGCCTGAACGACTACCTTTGCCAGCTGTTGAATGGGTGTTTGTTGGTCAGCGGTCTGTTTCCCGCGCTCTACACGGACGGGATCTTCGCAGTCCTCGCAACAATCCTTCCCAGGTTCCGCAACCCAACCCCCGAGCAACGGCTTCTGAACCTGCTGATGGCGTCGGTTCGGGAAGTCATCGAGCACGTCTTCGCGGATCATCACAATTTGCTCGGGCTGTTCAAAGTGCCGGAGTTCCTGTGGCTCTACAGTCGGGGCGTGGAGATTCGTCGCTTGTGCATGGTGTCGTTCTTCGTGCTGAACAGTTTCTACTGCCTCGATGGGCAGAGGTGCCGGTACTTTGGCCAGGACCCGCCGACGCTGGAGCAATACCTACCGCTCGACGAGGTGTTGGCCCCGCCTCCGGCCGTAGATTTGGGTGATACGTGGGAATACCCTTAGGAAATGCTGCATACCCTTAGGTAATGCTGCAATGTATGTTAAGCAATAAAAATCGTTGCAATCATTGCAATTTGTGCACATCTTGTGCACAATCACGATCCCTTGCTTCTTGGCCCGGTACCACCGGGATCGTGCCCGGTACGCCCAAATCGGTCCGCCGGGGCCAATTCTCGCCCAACCGCCGCATATTGATAGTAGAAATGCATCTATGGAGCGAGGGCTCTCCGTCGGTGGACTGGGCGGCCTCTGGGATTGGATTTTGAGCGAGCAATGGCCATTCTCGAGCTAACTTGAGCTTGGTACATATGTACTTATCTTTTCGCACCGCTGTTTTTCACCCACAAAACACAAAACACAAA
The DNA here is from genome assembly GCA_036939355.1 of Thalassiosira profunda. Lineage (NCBI taxonomy): Eukaryota > Bacillariophyta > Thalassiosirophyceae > Thalassiosirales > Thalassiosiraceae > Thalassiosira > Thalassiosira profunda. The sequence goes on along the minus strand of JALLAP010000180.1, from coordinate 14,831 downwards.
ATCGAGCAAGTGCCGCTCGTAGCAAGAGGCGGCCATGCCGCCCAAACCACGCCCTCCCACGCCGCGGCGCGGTCGCTTGCGCGCGGCTGGGCGCCCTCTCACACCCCTGGCGTGGGCGACCGCCCCCTGCCGCGGGCGCAAACGCCCTCGTTTTGGCGGAGCGCCACTGTCTTCACGTGCGCGGCTGACGCCGCGGCTTGCTCTGCCGCCAAGGCAAATAAAGGGCGGTGTTGCAAAGGTGCTCGGATCGCCGCCAAAATTGGATGGAAGGTACATCTCGGCGAGGCGAGTTTGGGACGCCAATCGGCGCCGCGACATCTCGAAAATTGAGGCGTGTGGAACGATTCTGCATCCCGAAATGTTGTACGACGTGGGAGGGAGGGGAACATCCTGCGGAAAGAGGTTGATGCGATGTTTTGAGAGACCGCGAGGGCGTGCCGCGAAACTTTGAGGGAACAATCTGCTTCAACGCGCAATTTATATGCAACAATCCCCGTTGTTACACGAGCGCCGGAAGAAGAGATAGCCCCAAAGGCACTGACGTTCGCGGTGCCTTCCTTCCGCCATCACTGGAAAGCCACCAAATGCGCCCAATGACCAACACAATCTGCAATCCACGATGCCCGGGGGAGCTGGCCTCGGGAGTGAACTCGGATAATCGATATCTAGATTGGTTTCACGCCAATTTTTCCTCTTGGTCGTTCTACATTTATTGTATGCTACTGGGATTGACCCCGTCTCCGGGATACCTTTCGCATTGCCTATTTGGGCTGGACTACGCGATGCAACGAGCCGAAGGTACTATCCAGTCCAATTGGATAGTCCTACGCTCACTCACCGCCCTCCTCCCCGCGCCCACCCTCCTGGCCCTCTCCCTCGTCCCCACCCTCGCCCGCGCCCTCGTCGACCTCCATCGGACGCGCCCTGTCGATCGCCCGGTCGAGCTCCTCGTCCAACGCACCGGCCGCCCTCTCGTAGAACGAGGTGTCCCTCGCTGAAGACGCGGCGTCGCGGAGGCCAGCCACCTCGGCGTAGTTCCGCACCGTCTCGATCAGAAGACGGGGCGGTTCCGGAGCCGCGAACGAATGAGAGATGGCGTCCGACAGACGGCTCATGCTCTCGTAGCTCGCCCGGATGTGCGCGAACCTGGCGCTGGGATCGTTCTCGTCGGCGCCGAATCCAGGGATGTGGACGTTGCGGCGGCGTGTCCCGGTGCCGGTGCGGCGGCGAGGAGCGCGCTGCACTCGCCCCGCGTCGTCGCGGCCTTCGACGCCAACACGCTCGGCGTCGACGTCCCCGATCACCTGCTGGCGAAGGGCCCGGGACCCGACGTTCCGGGCGAGCTCGTTGCGGAGCTGCACCGGGCCGTCGTTGCCCCGGGCGCCGAGAGGAGCCTGGCGACCGATGAGGCTCGCGGCGATCTGGTTCCTCTCGTCCCGCACATCGGCCGCACGCTGATTGTGCGCGGCCTGATTGGCCGTGCCTCGAAGACCGGGAAGAAGGCGCGGGCCCACGCAGGGATGTCTTCGTGATCTTGGGCGGGGCCGGCCGAGTGATCGCGGTCGTAGAAGGCCCGGGCCAACCTCTGTGCGGCGCGAAGGTGACGCTGGAGCCGGTCCGCCGTGATGAGCCGGTACCTGCCCAGAGGCCCGTCGGCTTGGAAGAGAGCCCCGAGGTTGTCCCCGATCCAGGCGGTCCGGTTGTTGTGCCCGATGGCAGCACCGATTCCGTCCGGATGGCCGCTGGCCACTTGCAACAGGCCGATGAGCGCGGTGGCGTGGGCGGGGCTGCGGATGCCGGTGCCGGCCGGGTTGAGGAAGCCGCCGAGTTGGGACCGGACTTGGGGTACGGCGGCGCCATTGTTCAGGCGACGGCGGACGGCGGGCTCTCCCTCGTCGAGATCGATGTCGTCGACGGCGATGATCTCTCCGAGGTGGAGCACGTTACTGAGCAAGACAAGGGACGCGGGTTGGATTAGACCAGACGACACAAAGAGACACATATCATGTGCATATATGACACGTACCGTTCGTTGACACGCCGCATGGTGCGCTCGTACCTCTGCCTATCCGCGTCGTTGATGGGGTTTTCGTCGTCCACCGACAGTCCCAGGCGGCGGCGCTCCTGGGCACAGGCGGCCCGCCTCTCGTCGGGGAGGGGGCGCACCGTGGCGAGGGCTTCCTCGCGTCCCATGGACTCGCGCGTCGTCGGGTGAAGCACCGAGCGGTAGGCCGCCCCCGACCCACGCGTGCCGATGTGCCGGAAGATGGCACTGCGCTCGAAGGCTTGGTCGGAGTTCATGAACGTGACTCCGTCGGCCGGAGGCTCTTGCACGAGGGGGCAAGTGTCGATGGATGGGAACCCTCCATCACCTCCTGCGGATCCTTCGTTCTCATCTTCCTCGGCGGCCTCTGCAGCCGCGGCGGCCTCCTGCTCGGGAGCTTGGACGGGGGCGTCGGCTCCGGCACCTTGAGGCGCGTCTTCGTCGACGGCATCGACCTCCTCGGCGGCGCCGGGAGGATCTGGGCCGGTGTCGTCTTCGCCGCCTTCTCCAGCCTCCTCGAAGGGATCCTCGGGGTCGAGGTTACGACGGGGGTCACCTCCCCCCCGGATGAGATGGTTGAGGAGGGCGGCGGGCGATACGAGGTTAGCCCTCGCCATGCGGATGCGTTCCGACGCACGCGGCGCGGCGGGAGGATCATTATTGACACCCCCTTCGTTGGCGGGCGGTTCAGCGCCCCCGTTCGGGTCGGGCTGCTCGTCGATGGACATCTGAGCGAGGATACCTCACGACGAATTGCAAAAGAGGTTCTTGGTGCCGGCAAAAGAGGCAAAGGACTAGGTGACGGCAAAGGAGGCTGCCCCTGGGTCCGTTGGATGGCACCGCCGCTGGGATGGTGGCCAAGGAGGGCAATGCTGTGATTTATGAGCAGCTCGAGAGGGCGTCGAGGTGATGGCTCGAAGAGAACCAGCTGAACCAAGTCTGGCGGGTGTCAACTTTTCGTGGTCTGAAAAAGGGAGTTGCCCCGGGAAGCCCCCGAAATGGTTCTACGGATGGGAATTACTATCTCCTACGAGCTGTCAAACTTTGTTCGGGTTCGCAAAAGTTGACAGATTTGTCTTTGCCGCGTGAAACTGCACAGCGGCGAAGTTGACTTGACCTCGCCGCCGAGCTCCGAGAGCTTCGCAAACTTTGCCCCTTTGCCTGTCCGATTCGTCAAATTTGGCGTTTTTGGGTGCGTGTGCGGACACATTAAATCAAACCGAGGAAGGGGCCACTTGATGCCGCCACCATGCCACTAACGACCCTCTCTTGCATCGCGCTGTTGCTGTCGACGCCGGGGGGCGCGTCGGTGGCCGATGCCTTTGCAACGAACCGGCGGCTGCCATGCCATCAGCAGCTGAGCTCGGGCGATTTGCAATTCCCGGCTGCACATCAACTTGCACACGGGCGCTGCGCGACAGCTCTACCAGTGATTGGAACCGGCGCCGCGTCGCTGTTGGCAGGCAGCATCGGTGGAGCGATTGGAGTCGGTGTGGCGTACCCATTAGACACGCTCAAGACCAAATCGCAAGTGTACGGGCAGCGGCAATCTCAGGAGCGACGAATACCACAGGATGATGCACCACCAATCATAGAGCAATCGATGCCGCTCGTTTTGGACAACAGCACCGGCGCCATCCCAATTCATCCCTCGGGCACGGTGTGCACTCAGGAGGATTGCTACCCAATCGAATCCCCGGAGGACGATTTGGTAGCCTTGGTGAAGTTGATATTGGAGGAGGAGGGCATCGCCGGGTTCTTTGGGGGCGTCAAGGCGATGATGATCGGACAGGCGCTGATCAAAAGCATCGCGTTCAGTGCCAATGCGATGGCGTTGACGGCGTTGAACGAGTATGATTTGACGGGGGTTGCGGCATCGCAAGATGTGTCCGGCGGGGATGGGGCGGCAACCTCGTTTGTGACGTTGCTCTTGGCGGCATCGTTTTCGGGCTTCGTGACTTCGTTCCTCGTGGCGCCGGTAGAACGGGTCAAGGTGATGATGCAAGCACAATCGAATGCTGCGTACGCGAACGAGCTGGAATGCATCCAGGCTGTCCTTATAAACGAGGGGTGGACGGGCCTCTTCTCGCGCGGCCTCGGCCCCACACTGGCGAGAGAGACGCCTAGCTACGCCATTTACTTCGTATGTTACGGGGTGCTAATGCAAACCTCTCCGGCAGAGAGTTTGGGGAGCGTGGCGCCGTTGGTTTGCGGGGCTATCAGCGGGTGCGCCTGTTGGATCCCCGTCTATCCTATAGACGTCGTGAAAACTTTGGTCCAGAATACCGAGGGCGGAGACACGGCCAGTGCTTTCGATGTTGCAATGCAATTGTACCAAGAGGAGGGGGTGGGTGCATTCTTCAACGGTCTTACACCGAAGATGCTGCGAGCATCGGTCAACCATGCGGTCACCTTTTATGTCTACGCTTTGGTAATGGATGCGTTGGCTTGAGCCTACAAATTGCGCCCATCAATGGTAGTCCACCTCAATCCGATTCCCCGAGGTTCTGTTTGGCGATGTGCGCTACGGAAACAGAGTCAGTCTTGTCGAGGTGGAAGTACTTCCCTTCGGCCGCGGTAGCCATTTCCTTGGCAATGCCTGTGCCCACAAAGGCATCTTCGGTGTCGATGCAGACGAAGTCAAAGTCTGGCAAAGACGCGAGCTTTCTGGCGCACGCCAACACCTCCTGTTTCAGAAACTGTCTGCTAGGCATGCCCTCTTTAGAGTCAGGATCCGTGCTGGACGTCCATTTGTGTTCCTCGCTCAGCTGTAGCGGGATGTTGGCGCGTCCATCAGTGCAACAAACGACGACAACTCGCCCCACATCTTGCTTGACCTGAAATAAGGTGAGATAATTGGGTGCTACAGCCGATGCCTGTTCATAATCAGGGACGCGTACCTTCATCGTATTCAAGCCCACCTGAGCTGCCAGCATCAAACCGTGTGCCAACGGCGATCCGCCTCCACAGGGCATTGCCTCCAGCCTGTTCTTTGTCAATGCCATTGACTTGGTGGGCGGCACGAGGACCTCCGCTCTGTCTCCATGAAAGGAAATCAAGCTGATCTTGTCTCTGCTCTTGTAAGCCTCTGCAAGAAGTTCGATGGCAGCTCCCTTGGCAGCATTCATCCGATTGAGGGCCATCGATCCAGATGCGTCGACTAAGAAGATGACCAGAGTTCCAGCCTTTCTAGACATGCGCTTGATTCGGAAGTCGTCCTTTTGTATGAGCACGGGACGCCCTTCATTGCGAGTTCCAGCTGCATGCCTCCGACGAGACAACTGGTGCGGTGCGGCCGCTCGCAAGGTGGCTCCTGTTCGAGCAGCAGAGGTTAGGACCGTGCGTTTCGCTGGCATCCAACAAGATAAATGGCTTACCAACTGCAAGCTTTGCTCTCCGGCCGCCCTTGGGAAAGATGGCTTTGACAAAGCGCCCACGAAGTAAAGAGAATATCTTGGCTCTCCGTCCGCCTTTGCCTCGCCGGGTCCATTTCGAGAAGGTCAGCAGCTTCGGATCCACTTTTACGCTCTCCACGCCGAAGAGGAACTCCTCAGGTATTGCCAAGGGCTCGTCAGGTTGATCTTCCTTTTCGTCTTCGGCGTCCTCTTCCATTTCTGCAGATGTCTCCTCCTCCTCTTCTTGCTCTTCCTCGGCATCATCTTGCTCTTCTCTGTGCATATCCTCAGTCGGTGGCGGCTCCATGATGGGAGACGGCTGCGTAGTTGAAGGCGGAGGCGGTGGCATGGAGAAATCCGGAGGAGTAGTCTCATCACTCGCCAAATCGCCAGGATAAATTGTTGCGCGAGGCAAGATTGCCAGTAGTACAGCAGATTGCAGGTCGTCCGCGTTGACTTCTTCCCGCCCATCAAGTGCAGCACTTGCCTTCGCAATTTCTGTTGCAAAGATCTCCGCTCGTTGGCCTAAACACCAGTGAGAAGCAGGAGGTGTGATAGACGAACAAGCAATGTAAAGAAAGAATCCGCAATGCCTTACCTTCGCAGCCGCCTCTGGTAGCCTCGTCGCAGAGGTAACGGATCTGCTCAGAGGATATCTTCACTCCCTTGGCCTTTATGCGTGCCACCTCCACCCTCGTTCGCAGATTCTGCTCGTCCATTTCTGCCTGGGCAAGTCTCTTCTCGGCTTCCTCTGTGTCTTGTTCTTGGGCACCGCCAGCAAATCCCACGAAGTTGTCCACTCCTTGCACTCGTTCTTTCACCGTCAATTGCCGAGCATCCGCTGACAGGGCAATGGCGAATCGATCCAACAAGTGCTCGCGCACCTCTCCTTCTTCTGGATTGTACGTTGCAATCATGAGCGGCCGGCAGGGGTATTCGACGCTGATGCCTTCGCGCTCCACCCTGACGCAGCCATCGCTGAGCACTTTGAGCAGGATGTCGGATGCCTCGTCGTCAAGAAGATTGCTAAGGACGGTGAAGGACAAGCGGCGTGAAATGAATCATCCTGTTGTGGACGACGCAAGAGCCAAGCATCAACACTATCGCTTACATTTCGTCGACGTAGAGGATTCCCCTGTGCGCTTTGGCTAAGAGACCTGGACAGAAAACAGTTGCTCCCGTCTCCAAGCTGCGCTCAAGGTCGACTGTGCCAATGAGACTGTCCTCCATCACGCCAAGCGGGATTTGCACAAAGGGCGTTGGGATCAACTCCGTCTCCATCGAATCCAGTGATTTGTCGCCGCTTTTTAGCTGCTCTAAAAGAAGAGTATCTATCCCGCCCTGCCCGCCGGGATCAATGTTGTATTCGCTCCCCTGCACGCGACGAATGTGTGACGGTACGATGTTCTTCATCGAGCGAGCAATTACGGATTTCCCAGTGCCCCTTCCGCCGCTGACGATCACTCCAATAGATCGAGGGTTAACGGCCGCGAGAAGGAGGGCGCGCTTTATTTCCTCCTGATCGATCACCATGCTGAGCGGAAAAGGCCGTGGTTCTCGCCTCTTGCCAAAGGTGGTTGTCGACGGTGGTGTCGGTGCATCGTCGCTGGAGTTGATGTCCACCATCGATGGGAGCAAATCAGTTCCCTGTTTCTCAATCTCCTGCTTGATGAACTCATCCGGTTTCATGATGCTAGGACGATTCTCTGCCACTTGCGCACTTCCCATCGCAGGAGTCTTCGAGCGAAGGCGCCCACTTCCAAATCCATTGACGTCACTGACCAATAACAACGCAACCCCAACGCAACGCGAACATCGCGCGCCAACGGAGATTGGTGACGGATTCATTGAAGTCAGCTCGTTCTTCATTTGTGGGTGGGGGTGTTGTTCGCCGTCTGGATCTATGTATGATGGCTGGATGAGAACTCCTCTGCGACTGCGAGCGTGTCTGTGAGCCGAGCTGCTCCTCGCTCCGAGTACTGTAGGTGCACCTACGTACGTACGCAGGAGAGGTGAGGCCTCTTCGTCTCCTTTGGTTGGCACACCAGCCGGCAAGTCTGCCCCGATGGAATCATTCAGCTACCGAATCATTCAGCTAGTCTTTGCATTCAGAGATAGCGCAGATGCGAGCTCGAGCAGCTCTGAATCCAGACCATTGCCATTTTTCAGGGGATCTGAGGACACCGCCGCCGTATTCTGCACAGCAACGCATTCACTTTCCTCGTTCGCAGACGGATCGGAGCGGTTTGGTGCATCTTCGTTTCGATTATTCGCGTCGGAAAGAGGGACAGCAGGCGGCTTCTTTTCGCGGCAGCTCCGCACAATGTCATCGAGGTTGATATTCGCTAGCTCATCATCCAGGGCCGCCTCGGCCTCCTTCTCTTTTGCAACTCTTGATAGATCGAGCTCTTGCAGCGCAGCCTCCAAGGCTGGATCATCAAACTCTCTCTCGCCATTCTCCTTGTCGTCGAGTATTGCTTTCACATTCAGAGAGGAAAGCTCAAAGTCAAGAAAGAATTCGTCAATCTCCAAGTTGCACTCCTCAGGCAAATCGATCGATTCGCCGCGAAAGCCCCTGCACTCGGGGTCGTGACAAGCCTGCCAGCAGACTCGATCGATGAGGTGCACGTTCCACATGACGTTATTGCTCTTGTGAGCTCTCCCGATCTTCTCGCAATATCTATTTTCCTTCATGTTGAAACATATCGTCTGTGGCAGGGGCTGTTGCGTGCCGAGCGACCAGGTGCTGATCACCCCGACACCGCCTCCTCTCTTCCCTAGAGTATTCACAACGAAGCCTTCCAATTCCGGGAAGGGAGACTTTCCGTATGATGGTGTTGCCCTCGGAAATGACGATATTCCACCACCTCCAGTTCCACTTCCCACCCTCAGACCCATGAGTTGTTGCCTTTGTTCCGCACTCAGAAGATCGCTCGGGTCAGAGAGAAGTGGGTAGTTCATTTTGCTCGCATTGGCAGGCACAACTAGGGTTGCAGCCAATGCTGCGGCGTGGTCCTCGAAGCTCAGCGAATTGCAAAAGCTCTCAAAATCGCCCTCCCGATCGACAGTGCCAGCAGCCGTGTTGATATCCAATTGCACAGCCGTGACATTGCTCATTCCAGGCAAGTAAAAGTTGGTGTTGTCGAATCCACCGAAAGGAAACTGGTTTGCCTCGGCAATCCGCAGAGCTGCAGCCGGTGGCTTTCCAAACTTCGTGCTACCCAGCAACCTGAATATGCGGTTCCGGGTGTACACGCCCAAATCAATAAACCTCGTGAGCTTTGGGTCGTCTTCCTCCGAGCCTTCTGCACTCACAAACAAGTTGTCGGCAAGCAATTCGTGCCCCCTCGACTGCAACGTGCCAGAATCCTTCTCCTCTTCCAACCGCGCCACGAATCCTTTCACGAATATCCCAGCCTCCCGTGCGTCAGAGAAAAGCTCCCCGTTAGGCAGATGCAGTATCCAATGCCGAGAGAACTTCTTTGGGGTAGATGAGTCGAGATCCACCAGCATGGTGCGATCGATGGAAATGTCGTACATCAACTGAAATTGACGATTAAGCTCAGCGAACAGCTCATCGAGCATAGCTTCCGTCACGGTGGGAGTGAGGTTCGGGTTGGCATGTTTGTTGAATTCCAGATCTTCAGGCGCATTTGCAAGTGTGCATGAGAAGATGGTTGCTCAAGGGATGTATTTCAAAGATGTACCTATGCACACTCACCGAAATACAGTCGACATGGACTGCCTTCCTTAATCAGCTCGTAATAGTGTCGATTGTGGACTGTGCACTCCCTCCAATAGTGATCCATGAATCTTCCCAAATGAGCACTGATGTACCGTCGTTTCCCCTTGATGGCCGTTTCCATTGCAAAGATCCTTGGTTCCATCGACCAGAGCGTTGGCAAGAATTCGTGCCCATCGGCAATGGCGGGTGAATGTTTTGCAGGATTTGCTGCAGCATCGTCTTGATGGCATTCCTCCGGCTTTGCATTTGCACCCCCTCTGTCTTCGACAGACTCCCCCCGCTCGACTGCATCTGATGTGTTGTCACCCTTTTCCTGTCCCTCATTTTTCTCATGCTCCCCTACCACCAGCGCTGGTACCCTACTCACATCACATGCAGGAAACACCCGCATCGATCTCTCCCGCAAGAACTCGCGTCGAAATTGTCTGCGCATCTTGCCCTCCTCTGCAGACAAAGTCGATTGCTCCCGTCGTGGCGCAGTGTTGTCAGAGTCGTCCGAGTCCTCGTCGCTCCCACACCCGCCATTATTGCCATCATTAACGTAACATTGCAGCTGCTCGTCGTAGCTCTCCACGGCCATCGCCTGCAGCGGATACATTTGGAACGCCGTCAGGTTGTTGTAGATCCGTCGGCGCAAATTGAGCTGTTTCGTGAACGAGCAGCGCTCGTCATAACTCTCCACTGCCAACACGCGGCGTTGTTCCACCTGCGTTTCCGACAGCCCATTGTGACTATTACCGTCGGTGGCATCGTTAGAGGACTCATCGCTTGACCCAGAGCCAGAGGGAGGGCTCTCAGGGGCAGTCGCCGCCATCGCGGTGCAGTGGCGACGGAGGAGGCAGAGGAGCGAGGGGGGAGGGGGGAGCGAAAGTACGAGGTAATATTACATAGTACGTACGTCAAGGGGGGAAGTGAAAGTGGGCTTTGCCCAAGCTCAAGCTCAAGTCTCAAGGTCTCTCTGCTAATGTCAAAGCGGGGGAAGCTCAGATTTCTTTAGCTTTGCCTCTCATGCCAATGGCAAAGGGCTATCTGAGTTACGCGCAGCCTCTTTTCAACCGAACACGTTGGGCGAGGAGTTGCACAGAGTAGGATTGCATGGGCAGATGTCCGGAAACTCGAGGCCAACTTTCTCGCATGCGTCGGGCTCATTGTATCCTTGCGCGTTCTGTAGCCAATTGATTCTGCCGCCGCAGCTGTAGCTCCCACCGGCATCTGTGGCCATCGTGTCCCAGATTTGTTGAGTGCAGGAAGCGCAACCGCAGTACGTCACAATGAGCGATGCGGTTGGCTCGTTTGTGGGCGGAGTAATTGGCGGCGGTGTTGGAGCCGGTGTTGCCACAGCACAATCGCAATCGCAGACGCCCGAAAATTCCGAGGCCACTTTTGCACAAGCTCCCGCCTCGTCATAGCCTTGGCTCCGAAGCCAATCGACCCTGTCTCCACAGGTAAACGTCCCCGAGCCGTCGGTAGCCATTGCATCCAACGAGCACGCCTCGCAGCCACAGGGAGCAGACGGCTGCGGCGCATCAGAATACACCCTCACCCAGTCCACTTCCAGCGATTGGCCCTCTCCCTCAAAAGCTGCCGTGTCTATTCCTTGCGCCCCTCCCCAAGCACCGCCGACCGCAACGTTCGTGATGAGATGGAAGTCTTGGTCGAACGGCCAATCGACAGCAGATTCTCTGAGATACTCGAAGTAGATTTCGCCGTCGACAGCAAACTGAATGCGATCTTCCTTCCAATCGACCTCGAATATGTGCCAATCGCCTTTGCACGCAGAGATGCTGCTGCCCTTTTGTGTCCCAATCATCCCGTTGAAGTTGGTTGTGTGGACTGTGCCAAAGAATCGGCCTTCTTCGTGGCCGACAGCCTCCATCACCTGCGCGAGAAAGAACACATGAGCGTTCTGAAAAGGCAGAGATCAACTAAACGAGAGGAAGCAACTCACATCAATCTCGCCAGAGTTGGGCCAGCCACCGTAGACCTTCTCCTCCGGGAGCATCCAAAGCGCTGGCCACGTGCCTATCGCCTGGCAATTAGCGAGACTGGCGCGAAATTGGACTCGGCCGTACTTGAAAGTGGCGAGTCCTCGCGTCACGAGGCGAGCCGAGGTATAAGGCAAGGAGAACCCGCTCTCTTTCTTCGCTGTAATCTTGAGAACTCCGTTCGTAACCACGACATTCTGAGCCGAGATCGTATAATAAGCAACCTCACCGTTGCCCCAGTTGCAGAGGCCAATGCTGCAGCCATCTCCAAGATCGTATGTCCACTTGGTTGGGTCTGGGGCGCCGTCCACGTCGAATTCGTCGCTCCAAACGAGCTTGGAAGGGTCCGGATCTTCGAGTCTGGGCGCGTTGCAAAGCTGAGGGTTGCACGAAGAGCACGTTGGTCCACACAGGCCCGGTGGAAACTCTTCACCAACTTGCTTGCAAGAGTCGTACTCCGACATCCCCAAGTCTGTTTGCAAGTAGGTTATGCGTTGACCACACGTGAACGAGCCCGCTCCATCAGTCACTGGCGAGTTCCACACAGCATCTGTGCACGATGAGCATCCACAATAGGCAGACTGTGGCTGGGTTGGCAGTGGCGTTGGCAACTTGGAAGGTGGTGCAGGCGATACTGGGCTGCTGCTGGGAGATGGCGAAGGCTGACCAGTTGGCAGAGCAGTGGGGCGTTGCGAGGGCGATTGCGAGGGCGATTCGGAGGGCGATCGTGTTGGAGCAAGGGTTGGCTATGGAAGAGCACAAAAAGAACGCAAGTCAGCGAGGTGGACAATCTTGCAGCTCGTTATACGGTCTGAGTCCACTCACCGGCTTTGTGGGTTGGTTTGTCGGCTTCGCGGAGGGTGACGCACTTGGCGATGCGGTCGGACGTTCCGAAGGCATGTGGCTGGGTCTTTGTGTTGCACAACTGAAATCACAGGTGCAGATATCGGGAAATTCTGCAGTCACCTTCTCGCAAGCATCGGGCTCGTTCAAACCTTGACTATTCTGAAGCCACATTATTCGGCCCCCACAGGAATATGTGCCTGAGCTGTCAGTGGCCGGAGCGTTCCAGACAGCTTCCGTACATATTTGGCAATCGCAATAGCGACTCGGCTGCAGAGGAGATGGCTGCATGCATAAGAGAGAACATCTCGTCAGAAAAGAACCAAACATGACACGTCCATCAATTGCTCGTCTCACCTCCTGCGTTGGTCTCTGGGACGGCGTCACACTGGGCAACGCTGTAGGCTTCTTCGAGGGCGTGGAGCTTGGTTTAACTGGTGCTGCACAATCGAAATCGCAGGTGCAAAGACCAGGAAACTCTGCGGCCACTTTGTCGCAGGCTCCTGCCTCGTCATATCCGTTGCCCAGAAGCCACGTGATTCGACTTCCACAACTGAAACTGCCCGAGCTGTCGGTAGCCGGAGCATTCCAGACAGCTTCGCTACAAGTTTCACAGCCGCAGTAAGTCACTGCCGAAGGCGGCTGCTCGCAAAACGTCCCCGTAAAGCCGTCCCGGCAAATGCACGCACGATATGACACTGGCAGCTCGCCGCCCAGATACGTCGCTGCACAAGATCCGTGCTCTCCACATTGTGCAGCCCCACACAAGTCTGCCGTTTCAGCGAAGCCCGGCTTGAACTCGCACGTGGCCGAGCCACAGTCGCAATACGAGGTTGCGTCATCGCAAGCGTTGCCATACAGTTCAGGGCACTCGGTTGCGGGCAATAGACCATCATCAATCGCACTGCAATCAACTGTGGGGAAGTTGGGAGGATTGGAATCTGCGCACGCTCCAGTGTTGCCCCAGGCATCGTCATCCAAAAGTATGTCCCCGCTCCAGATGAATCGCCTGTCGTGCTGGCTGCTCACGCGACCTTCCTGTCCACAAAGCCGACCGTTCAAGGAAAGATTCATGTACTCGATCGAAAAGCGATTGCCTGGTTGGAGAGGTATGAGCGTCAAATTGAGTGACGGCAATGAAATGCAAGGAATAGTCTGAAGAATACAGACGACGCACTCACCAACAATGGCGTCTGAAAACTCCACAACCCAGTCGGATGGGATGTCTCCACTTCTAGATGCAAGCGAAAGACGGTAATGATGCTCAGCGGACGGGATGACAGGGAGAGCATACCCTTGCTTTGGACCAGAAGCGCCTGTCTGATGAAAGCCGATCGACTGTGTGCGATCCGGAGGACCCTCTTGGCTCCTGTTGAACCAAATCTCAACGACAAGGTCCGGAGCGCTGCCTGGAAACTGACCCCTCGAATAGATCTTCAGCGCTCGCAAGGGCACCTTGCACAGGATCCCGCCATCGTATAGCTGTCCATAGTCTGTACTCAGGATACACGGCTCGCCCGGCAGGGAGAGGAGATAGGTGAACTCGGATGACACGAGAGACACAAAGCCCGGAGGAAAGATGGAATGCTCGAGCGCGCCACCCGCCATGACAGCCTGGGCATCGGGAGGGGATAGCGTAAATACACCTCCGAATTGATTTTGGTTCGAGTGTTGCTGAAGCCGTTGCCATTGAAACCAAATCCACTTCATTCCTGTGTCCGCGTTCTTCCACTGGACGTTGTGAAGCATGTACGTCGGGAAGCAAAGCACACCGGTCGACCCCACGTTACAATGGTGGTTGGCTTCGACAGATGTGCCGGGGCCAAACTCAGTATTCTCGATAAGGAACGTTGTTTGATCGGGCAGAGCCACGTTCCCTCTCGCATACGTCGCTCCGGCGAGATGAGCAGAGCACCCGTTCTGGAAGGCCTTGGTCTCTTTCCAATAAAGCAAGTTGTTGTTCTCGTAACTGAAGTGGCCGTTGTGCTGGATGTCGCCGGCCTGTCGAGCGGAGATGTGTTATTAGGTATCAGTGTCACGAAGATTGGACAGACACAGACGCCGTACTTACTTCATAGTGGCCAACAAAAGCGTTGTTGTAGTCAACACCGTTGACAAAGGACCCAGGCAAGCCCGTATCGTAACCCTGACTATCGAATCCCTTGCAAAGCTGTTTGTCGATCATGTGTCCATTGGTCAAGATGGACTGATCGGTAGCCTTAGGATAGTTGAAGCCTGGAGTGTTAAGAAGGGAATCATACAGCCATGAGAAACCTGCAACAGCAATAAGAGTCGAGAAGAAAGGAATGATGCTCACCCAATGCGTACGTTCCAAACCTTCCATTGCCTGGGTTTTGCAGCGCAAACGAGCAGAAGTTGAGCATCAGATGATGCACAGTCGAAAGCACGCACGATGGAATTGCCCTTACCGTGAAATGTGTTCCCCTCGTACCGCCCAAGCCTGGCGGCCGACTCGCAGACCTTGTCGTAGCTCTCTCCTCTGCCAATGCTCCCAGCCTTGAGCAGCATTCCGTTGAAGGCATTCGAGACGCGGTTGCCAGTGAGCGAGTTCGTAGCGGAGCGACTGAAGATTCCTGATTGGTTGTCCGAGGTGTCGGCGATGCGTCCGCTCGTGCCGGGGACAGTGCAACCGTGCAATGCGCCATCGTAGAAGGCGAATGGACAAATGACAACGTTGTACTTGACGTCATTAAACATCTCGTTGCCATCTTCAATGTAGATACCAGCACCTCTTACATCGTAAAGCACGTTCGCCTCGACGGTCGACGAGTGGGTCGAGTGGACGATGATGCCTCGTT
>JALLAP010000179.1:0-18952 GCA_036939355.1 Thalassiosira profunda | reverse complement strand
TCGCCCTTCCACTCGGGCTTTTCGTACGGCGGGAGCTGGTGGTTCTTGATGAAGGCGTGCCGTCCGTCGATCTGCTGGAATTCGGGGAGGAGGCCGGTCGCGACGTATCGCGGGCGCTGGAGGGTGCGGAGGAGGGTTTGGACGGACTTTTGCCACGCCTTGATGTCCTTCCGGCCGGTGGCGGGGAGGATTTGGCCCGTGGGTCCGAAGCGCTCGTCGCCGTCCACCTTGGCGACGATGTCGAGGGATTCGGCCATTATGAGGTCGTCCTCGGGCAGCTCCTGTTGCAGCAAAATGATGTATGTGAGATGCGGGTGTCAAATAGAAAGTCTCCGCTTTTATTGCAAAGGCCCCTCCTTTGCGCAAGTCAAAATGAACATCTCGGCTCCCCACACATTTTTCATATCGATGTGTCAGTTCCTCTCTCCATTTTTGTTGCATCGCTCAGCACCTCCAACTCGATCTACTCACAAAGATGGGCGCGATCTTCTTCCCCACCAACCCCGTCGGCGTGGCGACGTCGTCGTTGGCCAAAAAGTGGATGAGGTGCTTGACGTTCTTCACGCCCAGCGCGAGGCGGACCCGGACGCAGAAGGGGCAGTGGTCGTACACGTACACGGTGGGGAGCTGCTCCCGGACGACCCTGCGTGAATTGCATTGGTGTGAGGATGAAAGTTGAGAGATTATTGTGCATAAGATGTGTGCATAAAAGAAACGTGGATTGCAGCTTTTGTCACAACGGCGTTGCAATAATACAAACAAGCCGATAATACCAGCCGTTTCGCTCGAAGTCCAGGAACAGTCGGGTCGAGGAACAAAGCAGGTGCACTCACCGCGGGCCCTTGGCATAGGGCGCGACCTCGGTGGCAGCGGAAGTCAGGTCGAGCGCCGAGTTTGATGCCGACGAAGTTGTTGCCACCCGCGGCGAGGCCGGCGCGAAGCCCGACGCCACCGCGGCCATGCACGCGAGTGAGAGGAGGGAGAGATTCATCATTCGATTTGCAAATGGGCGCAGGCGTGGCTTTGGCTGGGCGAGGAAGGTGCCGCGGCCGGGGCGGGGTCGAATTCTGCGCGTTTTGGCGGGAGGTGTCGTCAGCGCTCTGAGTACGACGTATTCACTTACGTAGAACGTAGCAGCGATGCCAGCTCTCCGCCGGCCGGCCGGCTGCCTTATCGCTTGCCAACGTGAAGATATCGAGGTTGCTTCCTTTCATTCCAGGTGCAATGCAACTCGGATGCTGTGATTTCTTCAGAATGCGTGCAAGTCATTGCTTAGTGTTACATCGCGACGTACGAAGCATCCAGCCCGAGCGCTAATCCCGAGCGGTAGATCTCCGTATCTATTCCTTTGCTCCGATCGACCTCCTTCGACGTTTTGGCTGCCGACCGTGCACCTCCCCATCAATGGAGGTTGATTGAACCTCCAGAGTATCCTCCTTCCATTGCAAAATAATGTGTCCGGCGAAGCGCAGCACCTAAACTGCCTCCGACCTCCATTCCGTGACGACCAAACGGCAGTTCTTTTAGACGTACGGGAAGCCGTGGTCGCTGAGCACGGACTGCGTCGCAATGCCCCCCACGGCGCACATGGCCAACCGCCCGTTGAGCAGCTCGCTCATCTGCTTCTTCTCCATGGCGGCCGCGTCCTTCGGTCCCTTGATGCCAAAGTCGCCCGGCGCCCGCTCCCCCTTCATGGTCGCCTGCACGGCCGGGAAGGTGATGACGGCGTCGAACAGCCCGATCCACAACAGGAGCTGCTTCATCGGCCCGTCGAGGAGGACGTTGTGCGCGTCGACCGTCTTGGGGATGGCCTCGAAGGAGTAGGCGTCGCCCGGGATGCGGACGAAGTCGGTGGCGATGAAGCCGACGACGGCGAGCATGGCCGTGCGGCCGTGGCGGATCTCGGCCTCGCGGAAGAAGGGGACGAGGGGAGAGTAGGTCTCGGCGAGTCCGAGGGGGTCGAATTGGAACTTGCCTCCCTTGAAGTCCTGGCCGCCGATGCTGTTGTTTTGTGTGTGTGAGTTGAGATTTGAGATGGGAGGGCAAATTGGGGGTCAGATTTTGATACATACGAGAGGAAATGATTTGCAAGCCAATGACGCAAGGCAAGGACTGAGTATCGTTCAGTTGAATCTCAAACCTCCTCGCGCTCGTATCGATTCAGGGACATCAATCTGCTCACGAAGGCTCGTCCATCGAGAGTGCGCACAACATGTGTCCACCAAGATAGGTGCGATTATTGCCCTTCAATGAACCTCATTCCAAAAACGAGCCGAGACCCCAACTCGTACTTCACATAAGTGCCGTCCTTGCTGCTCGTTTAAGGGCTCGCTTCATCAGGACGTCTGCACCCGAGCCAATCTCCCACCGCAACTTTTGATTTTCTCCTCTCACGCGAGCGGAACTCACTAGTCGTCCCACACCGTATTCAGCGCGGTGCTCTTGTGACTGACCGGGGCCGGGGCGAAGGCGGAGGCCGACGCGGCGAGGGCGAGGAGGGCGGCGGCGGACTTCATGGTTGTTGGGCGCGGAGGAGAGGGGAAGAGTGCGAGTGCGAGTGCGAGTGCGAGCCCATGGCTTGCGCTAGAGGAGCTCCGAGCTTCGTTGAAGTTTGATAGGCTTGCAAGTGTACTGACGTACTTTGATCAATCTTTGCAGCGATTGTGGGAGACTTCGTGGAAGCTTAGCTTTTATTGAAGTGAATCTTACCACGCACCCGAAACTGCAGATTGAAGAACAAAGGCCGTCGATCTGATCGAGCATTGGTCATACTTGCGCATTATTTTCAGCTCAAACGTCAACGGCGAAATTGTTTCTCACTCTGCAGTTGCTTTCAAGCAGCGACAAGCTGGATTTTCAACCAACAACCCAGCCCAAGCCGACTGCAACCATGGCCAAGTTCACCGCCGCACTCCTCGCCGCCTCGGCCGGCGCCGCCGCCGCCTTCGCCCCGTCGGCTCCCGCGCGGATCTCGTCGACGTCGCTGTCCGAATTCGCCAACGGCCTGGTCGGCGGGGAGGGCCCGGAGCCCATGCCCTTCCGCTGGGGCGACGGGGGGAAGACGTCCAAGGACTTCGATCCCGTGGGCTTCTCCGAGGTGAGCTGCTTTGACTGATTGAATAGTGAGGTTGGCGAGGTTCGGAGCAGTGCTCTCGTCGTTGCGCAGCTCTCGCAAACTTTTCTCACTCACATACATATCATATGCACACCTCACCTCATCTCTCTATCTCCAAAACAGAGGGCGCCCGAGTGGATGAACTGGTTCCGCGAGGCCGAGCTCAAGCACGGCCGCCAGGCCATGCTCGCGACGGTCGGCCTCGTCGTGCCCGAGTTCGTCCGCGTCCCCGGCGCGCAATTCTCCTTCGACGCCATCCCCAACGTCCTCGACGCCCACGACGCCCTCCTCGACACGTCCATGAAGCAGATCCTGTTGTGGATCAGCCTTGCCGAGGTCATGACCCTCGCGGCGTTGAGCAACATGAACGAGTTCGACCGGGCCCCGGGCGACTTTGGCTTCGATCCGTTGGGATTGTTCCCCAACGATCCGGCGAAGCAGGATGAGATGCGGCTGAAAGAGCTCAAGAACGGACGGTTGGTGCGTATGATAGTGCAGTGTTGTTTTGTTTGCTTTGCTTTAGTTGCAATTGCAAATACTCACGCATCGCAATGACAATACATCGAATATCAGGCAATGGTGGCCATCGGAGGCATGATCGCCGGGGCCAGCGTCTCGGGACACGGCTTCCCGTACATCTAAACTTAATGTTGATTGGGTGATGAGAAACACTCCCGGGCGGGGGCATGCCAGATGGCCCTCGTGATGAATCGAAGGAGGCGAATGCATGTGCAGGCGCATTCCTTTTTACTGAGCCCTTAACGGAGGGCTGCTTACCAAAGCAAAACTACCGATCGAAGCAAACCGAAGATACCTTAGGTCGGTTTGAAGCGATCACAACGGGGCTCGTCGTTCGTACGACGACCCTCTAGACTCTAGCATAACACTAGCTGTTAATACTACTGCATCTCTGTTTGCAGAGGAGGGCACAGGTTGTTCGAATTCGCTGTGTCCTCTCATTCTCGCCTCGAGCGCCCAGCACCGGACGTCGAAGCGACATTCGGCCATGAGACCGAGACCTGCAGAAGGCAGCGTTCCGGGCGAGAGCTATCAACTCTGCAACTAATGCTCCCGCGATGCATATACCCTCGCCCGTCGATCGCCGCCGAAGCCACTGGTGGCCGAGCGCGAGCCCTGCCTCTGGGCCCCGGCTCATCCTTACGTACTTACGTATGTAGGCTACCGTGAGAGTACGTACCTACCTATCAACTTCAACTAAGTACGTCAACCGCTCGCGCTGCCCACAAAGCAAATCAACGCGCGACAAAGGCAGCCGCCGCTCGGCCAGCGCCGGCCCGTAGCGGCAGACGCCGCGGAAGCATTCGATCGATGCGCGGCGCGGGTGTGGCTGGTCGTGAATTCGTCTAGAGGTGCCGGGTCGGCAAAGTGCATCCGAGGCTGATGTCTCGTATGTCGAGTTGAGAGTGGTTGAGTACCCATCAACCCATCAACCCATCGCACAAACAAATCAGAGGCCCGGCCGGTCCCTATTGTAGGACGAACTCCGCCGTCCGCCTAGGATAGAGGTCGGATAGGGCGGCGTTGGCCTCAACAATGAATCATGGCTCCATCGACGGGTAGCTTGAAGCTGAAGGAGCCGCCGGCGCGGTGGGGCAAGCAGGGGGGTGCCAAGCCGAAACGCGTTCGGCGGAAATGCTCTTTCGAAGGATGCACAAACCGAGCCCAGAGGAGAGGAGTCTGCGTTCGCCACGGGGCGACGAAACAAAAATGCTCGATTGATGGATGCGACAACCAAGCCGTGAAGGGAGGAGTCTGCATCCGCCATGGGGCAGAGACAAAAAGGTGCTCGGTCAACGGATGCCCCAACAATGCCCAGAAGGAAGGACTCTGCATTCGCCACGGGGCAAAGGTAAAGGAAAGACCGACATGTTCGGCCAAAGGATGCGACAACCATGCCAAACGTGACGGGGTATGCCATCGCCACGGGGCAAAGAAGAAGCAATACAGACGGACATGCTCTTTCGAAGGATGCACCAACCAAGCCGTGAAGGAAGGAGTCTGCAGGCGACACGGGGCAAAGGTAAAGAAGCGTCAAGTAGCGAGCGATGGCAGTGGCGATGGTGATGGAGCGCCTGGGGGACAGGGTACGAGGGCAGCGAAGAGGAGCAGAGGGAGTGCGGAGAGACCCACCCAGGCAGGGGGCGAGCAAGACCAGAACGAGCTTCAAGGTTCGATGGAGCACGGCGAGCTGAGCCGTCAAACAAGGAGGGGTGAGGGAGACGCGCGTGTGGATATCAAGGAGATTGAGGTGCGACGGCAACCGAAACGTGCAGCAACGGAGGCAGATAATGCTTCAGCAAATATTGGCGAGGATGAAGAACCAGAGGGGTTCGAGTCAAATGATGATGGTGGTGTTTTGTTAGCGAATTCTACTCAACCTACGCGCGCGGCGAAGAAGGCAGCTCTCCTGAATCGAGAAGTTGACAGTCTTAGAGCAGAGAATGCGCAATTGAAAGCGAGGCTTGAGAGAATCCCTGACGTGGATGGAGCTAACGGAGATGACAGTGCCTCAGCGTCAACCAAAAGAGTCACAAGGAGCAAGGCACGTACCGTGGTCAAGGTTGAGAATATTGTCAACGGAGACATTCGTTGCCCAATGTCCGGGTGCAAAAATATCATCTCGGTGTCTGACGCTGGGTGCAACGTCATTGCATGCACCCGCCACCGCCCCCGGTATGTCTACTTCTGCGTCCATTGCAAGAAGGTCGCTGAGCATGGCAATGAGGTTGTCATGTGCGACTGCTCCAAAAGGAATTCCAGAGATGCCCGCGTTAGGGGAAGAGAGATGATGCCAACTGCTACTGGCTGCCGCCCGACTGGAACAAAAACACCAAACAGTTCCGCGAGGAGGAGATGTATCCTTGGTTTGTCCTAGCCTGCCGGGAGGCGGGCTTCAAGGTCATTTGTACTCATCGGACAAACACCAAGACGGACTCGGTCCTTGTCTATTGCTCCCGCGGCAAAGCCCACGACGAAGAGCAAAATAAGCTGGACTATGAGCGGTTCCAAGAGAGAAAGAGGGAGAAGGCGCGGCTGGCGGCAGAGCGGGAGGGAAGGCCTCCACCTGCTCCGAAAACGTCAACCCCGAAAGAGACAAAGAAGAAGAGCCAGCGTGCACCGAAGGATGCGGATTCGGAATCTCCCCAAAACTTGTGCCGATTCTGCTTTCGTGTCTTCTGGGATGAATCGTCAAGCCGATGGTTCCTCCCAAAGCAACAGAGTGGGTGCGGCAACCACTGCGGCCATACACACATCGATCCAAAGTTGCTCAGGATGAGTATGAAGCTATTGCCGGAGGAGGAGCAACAGGTTGCCACGGATTCCCTTGCCAGCCTTGTGTCCAGCACGGGCACGGCAGCTCTGATTGAAACCCGCACCGGAGAGACCTTTGACTGGCACCAGGTCCACTACCTGAAGACCAAGGAGAAGAACAGGCTTGTTTCGGGTGGGATTCTTGATGCCACCGGCGGGACAGCTACCGCTACCGACCGTCTCATTGCCTACATGCATAGTGACACTACCATCTCCTTCATGATGCTATTCGCTCATATTGAGACGGACCTGCTGAAGGTCAAAAACAGATCCAAAGCCGCTGATGGTACCGAGACGGAGGTTGACGTGACAGGAGAGGATTACGGCGATGAGACGGAAAGCCCACTCTCCTATGCTGAGACGAAACGGGCCAGCTTGGTGAACTCAGCCAATGGCCAAATCTTGTTGTGTGCCGCATGGACAAGCGACGAGCCCCGCAGAGTCTTCGACATGTTTCCGGAATTTGTGGGAATCGATGATACCGAGGACACTAATTCAGAGGAGCGGCCTCTGTTCAACGTGTGCGGGAAGGACAACGAGAACAAGACATACACCGCCCTACGTGTTTTCTTGCCCTCCAAGGCTCAGTGGGCATACTCTTGGGTGCTTGAACACGCCCTCCCAGGTCTGCACCCCGGGACGGCACTGAAAAGGGTGGAATCAATGCTCTCAGATGCCAATAAAGAGGAGACCCGCGCCTGTGAGAAGGTCGTCGGGGAGCGACGGAAGTCTCCGCCGGGGTCTACACCAAAGGTGATGCCTGCGGCAAAGCATGGTTGGTGTGGTTTCCATCGCATCGACCGAGACTTCACCTCCAGTGCGGAATATAAGTCCGTTTTGGCGGCGGCAAAAGACAGCAGTGTCTTCAACAGTGTCGAAATCGATGTCATTGTCACGTGGCTGTGGTATTTTGTTAAGTTCCTGGAGTCCGCCACCGAGGTGGACTGCTCGGAGAAGATGATGCGTTGGTACATGAACGATCCGGATCAGAGCGATCATTTTGGAGACCTAGAAGAATCGTCACGCCAGAAGATCCGCGACTTTCTCACCGGGCATTTCTTTCTTCACGGGCCAAAGCTCTTTGAGGGCCACTTCTGCGGAATGACCATGGGCAATCGAACCACCGGCATCAACGAGGCCGACAACAAGGCTGTGAAGTATCACACAGCTGGGCCGCGCCCCATTCACGACCTGGCGGATTCCTCTAAGCGCATGAACAACATCGACAAGGACAAACACCATGTCAAGGCAAAAAAGGCCGCATTCGACCAGAACGCCACCTACGGAAAGGCAGCCGATAGAGAGGAGCGTGTGGCAGAGTTCAGCGATTACTGCAACGAAAAGGTGCTCATCGCCAGCCAGGATGGACAGCAGAGTTACCTGGTCTTTCGCCATGATGAGCTGAAATTCTTTGTGAAGCGAGACTACGAGCGGTTCGATACCGACTGCAAGGACGATCTAGACCGTGAAATAGCTGTCATAGCAAAGCTCCAAGAAAAAGTGAAAGAGCTGCTGGACGATACCATCACTTCATCCGAACGCAAGGCGATCCGGCTGGTCAAGGAGAAGCTGATGGGCCGCACCCCGGGGGCCATGCCGGAGTACAGAAAGATCCAGGCCGAGGCGGCAAAGTATACTATCCCTCGGTTTGAGCACACCCGGGTAGTGGAAATCAAGAGGCTGCCCAATGGAGACATTTTGCTGGTCTGCTCTTGCCCGGGCTGGCGGAAGGATGGCTATGCCTGCAGGCACATGTACGCCGTTTTGAAGCGGTTTCCGACGGTGGCAGATGCAAAAGTTCGGTGGCACAGTGGCTATGCACACCACTACGGCAAGAATAAAGTGCTCACGGAGCAGTACATGCTCCTTCGGGATAAGTACGACATGCCAGGGATTGTGATTTCTGAGGAGGAGGTGGCCCGCATCACTGCTTCTCACGGGGTCGGAGAGGGCGACTGCGACGTGGAATACTTCACACGCAGCCTCTCTGGAAAGCCTTTCCTCCGTGGCAAGGATACTTACTGGCACAGAAATGCACACAAGTTTCCGCAGTCACTGCGGCGGTGCTTCGATTGCACTCCATTGGAGACCGAGGATGACGACTCAATCGGTTTCAGCGGCTCTGGCGGAGATGTCGATTTTGGCAGTTCTGGTGGAGACTTGGATCAGTCGGCCCAAGCCAGGCCCACAGCATTGGCAGCCGCATCGCAGGTGCAGCAAGGAAGCAGCTATCAGGTCCCTTCCCAGTCTCAGCCGGAGGGCTACCAATGCTCACCGCAGGGCAAGGATTCTCGTTTTGACTTCATGCAGGCCTATACAGATCTGTGCAAACAAGCCGATGCCAATGGGCCCGTTGGTCGGAGGGCCCTTATGGTTGGTCTGAACGATCTCAGGGCAGAGCAGAATGAGATAGCCGGCGGAAAGCCCATCCAGTCAAGGAAGCGCAAGCCAACCAGGAAGGCCAAGGTGACCAGCCCCGCCAAGAAGGGGTCGGCAAAGTGGCGTTTCTGACCACCAAAATGGGGCTGGGTTAGGGTTGAGGTTGAGGCTGGGTTAGGGTTGGGGTTGACTCTAGGGTTGGGGTTGAGGTTGGGGTTAGGGTTGGGGTTGGGGGTTAGGGTTTCTATGTCAAATACTGAACGGAGCACCTGCGAGGTCAGATACTGAACGGAGCACCTGCGTGCTCAAATACAGGCCGGACTGCTTTCGTTAACATACATCTAGGGGAAATTACTGTCTACGGCTTACCATACACTCTCTTGATCCGCCGGTAGAGCTCCCGGACCCGGCGCTCGTCCTCCGCCTTTCCCGCCGTATCAGCCAAATATTTCTCCAACGCACTGACCATCCTCTTGCCAGCTTTCCGTTGCATTTTCTGCCGATCTGTGTCGCTCAGCTCCAACACCTGACCCGTTTCTTTGTTGCATTCTTGCACACTTGTAGTCTGCCTGAATGCAATTCCGATACTGAGCCCATCCTTTCCAAAGAAAACCTTGCCATGCTTCCAGAAGGACAGCTGAACCTCATCAAAGTAGTCCCGCAGCAATGCTTTCTCGTCGTCAGGGTGGAGATAGAATAGACTTCCATGTGAGAGAGGGACAACCGTGCGGGCGAACTCCTTTTGGATCTCAATAGTGCCAGTCCCATCCCCGGTGAAGTTGTTCTTGTGCAGACGAAACTCTAGGTGCCGAGTGTCCCCAAGTGTCAGCACGCAGGTCGGTGTGTTTTCTGCCTGAGAGTTGTTGGCGAGGAACTCTCCAGCAATATTGGTCGGGTTGTCCCGATGCATACCCACTTGTTCCGTATCCTTGCCCTGCCACTTGCCATCCCACATTCCTAGGAGAGTGCCAGTCCTGTTTGGCCCGATGATCACATGGCTGTCTTTAACGAATCTGGGTTTAGCGTCTTTTACAATGGCAGCATCAATGCATTGCAAATCTTTGCCGAACTTGCGTGTCACTCTGTGTCTGAGAGAGAAGAGGCAAATGGCAAAAATAACATGAGACTTGCAAGCGTGACCAGAACGGCAGAGGAGCAGACCACAAACTCACGTCGGACAGATCCCAACTGTCTGGTTGGCACTGCCGGTGCCATAGGTGTACCTCATTTCGGTCGCAGGGTTGCCTGTATCTCCTGGGGCCTTCTTGCCAAAGTGATTACGAAAATATGCATCACGCTGCACGTTGATGTTGACATTGTTCGGATTCATCGGTGCCTCCGATGCAAGGGCAGGTCCCGTTCCAGGCACAGATGGGGGCCGAAACTCTTGCTCAAAGATGTCGTCAAGGAATCTCCATGCCGCCTTTTCGGCATCTGGCTCATTCTTCAGAAAGTCTTTCACCAGGATGGATTTGAGGTGGCGATTTTTCTCCAACGGAACCGGGGTCACCTCTGTCTTCCTTCTCCTCTTATTTGTCGCGTGCTGTGCGGATCCCGGACCCTGCTCGCCCCCCTCCTCCTCCTCCAAAGCATCCCGTTTGCGTTTGCGGATCCGTTCACTACGGCGCGGACAAAATTCCATGCTATCAGATTCCGAGAGGGCATTACTAGGTGCTGCAGCAGCCTCTCTATTCTTCCTGCAAAGTGTAGAGGGAAGTGTGCATTAGCGGAGGCACATGGGCACAGCTTCCTCCCCCCAAAGCCAATCATAGACTCACCTCAACTGCTTTGCTTTCCATTCTAATCGGTGCCGAACGGACTCAGTAGCTACCCTAAATGTTGCACGTTGCAAGGTGCCGGTGTCCGACCTCCGGAGAAACCTCCCTCCAGATGCCTCTACCCACCGCACAATACCAGCCTTGATCTTCATCTTATCAGATACATCCGATGCCCAAAACTCCTCTGCCATTTGAACAATGAGCGCGTTGAAATGAATGTTGCCAGGATTGGCTGCCACTCGACTCTCATTACTGGGGCCCAGTATAACATCATGATACCTCAGGCACTGCAACTGCAACACATAAGATGTGCACATAAGATGGATGTATGAATATATTATTGCAATGCACAAAAATAGATATGAGCATGGATTGAACTTACCACGGGATCAAGTGTAAATGGCAGGCCAATCCCGGCAGTGCCCACATTCACACCGGCGGCAACACCGGGAGAGATCGGGCTTGTCGTGGAGGTGCCGCGGCAGCCGTCACCTGCCGAGGGCACCGTGGGGATGGCCGGCGGCCGACCGGCGGAGGAGGCGGTGTTGTTACTGCCGCCGGCATATGATTGATTGCTACGTGCGCTCAAATTAGTGCCGAAAGGGTTGCAAGCGATGCTCGGTAGCACAGCGGGCGGTGAGCTGCCGTGCGGGGCCAATGCGGGGCAGCCGTGCACGAGATTGGGGGCGGACTCGGTGCCGTCGTTCATGGTGTAGGAGGGCGCCGTGCCGGCGGACGAATGGGCGGCCGGCAGCGCAGACACGTCGGCCGCACAGCGAGACCTCCGGGCAGCCGTGCCGGCCGGTGGGGCGGTGCCACGAGGCCGGGAGGGGAGCGAGTTGTCTTCTCTTTTGCGCGTTGTTTTGTGCGGGGCGAGGCGGAGGAGGAGACTCTGCAGCGCTGTCGCAGCGTCTGGCCGGCGTTTTTGTTGGCGAACGCCCCGTGACGATCCCGTGATATGTCACGTGAAATCGGCCCAAATCTGACTCCCTTTCAAGTCACCCCTAGCCTCCTGCTTTCCGCCTAGATACCTACGTAAGTACGTATTGTAAGAAGTGTCCCGTGCGTGCGGCGCTTGAGAGACGAGGGAAGAAGAGCATCAACATGCTGCCTCGTAGGAGGGGCCGCAGCAGCTTTCGAAGCACTCGTTCGGTGCGTGGCATGGGCGGGCGAGGCCAGTCGTGAATTTCTCTAGTAGAGACGTCGGGTCGGCAGAGTGCCTCTACGGCTGATGCGGCGAGCCTCTAGTAGCGTTGAAGTTGACACCCATCAATCACCCATCAACTCACCGCAGACAAATCAGAGGACGGGCAGGTCGCTGTTGCAAGCCGGACTCCTCCGTCCGCCTAGAATAGAGGTCGGATAGGGCGACGTTGGCCTCGGCAAAGCATCATGGCTCCGTCGAAAGGCAGCTCGAAGCGGAAGGAACCGCCGGCATCAGGGGACGAGGGGGACGCGAAGAGAAAGAAATACTTTTACCAGTGCAAATTTTCTGGATGCACCAACCGTCGTCAGAAAGGAGGAGTCTGCCAGCGCCACGGGGCGAAGCAAAAGCAATACAGACGGAAGTGCTCGGCTGAAGGATGCCCCAACCAAGCCACGAAGGGAGGAGTCTGCAGGCGGCACGGGGCAGACGCCAAGAAATGCTCGGTAGAAGATTGCAACAACGAGGCTAGAAAGGACGGGGTCTGCCAGCAGCACGGGGCAGAGAGAAAGAAATGTTCGGCCGAAGGATGCGACAACCAAGCGGTGAAGGGAGGAGTCTGCAGGCGGCATGGGGCGAAACGGGAATGCTCGGTTGAAGGATGCCCCAACATTGCCGTGAAGGGAGGAGTCTGCATTCGACACGGGGCAACGCAGAAGACATGCAAAAAGAAAGACTGCAGTAGCTTGGCACAGGGTGGACACAAGGGGTATTGCCGTAGGCATTCGGATGTGAGGTGCAGCCGTGAAGGGTGCTCACTCAAAATGGAAAGTGCTGGATTGTGCTCGAAGCATTACAAAGCAAGGAAGCAAGTAGTGAGCGATGACAGTGATAATGAAGATGGCAGGGCAACGAAGAGGAGCAGGAAGGAGGTGGTATCTGGCAAGCAGCCCAGTCCCACTGGCTTCAACGCAATGCCTGTCGCGCTCGGCTCTCACGACGATGTCAGCAACGAAGGGACCGTTGATGAATCTTCTCCCATGGCCCCTGGCATTCCACCTCCTGTTATCGAGCAACCAGGTCTGGACGAAGCTGCTGAGTTCGCTCAGCGCCGTGCAGCAGAGCTTGACGATGTTCGTGATCAGAATGATGGCGAGTTTGGTGGCACTGACAACAACATCTTCAATGGTGATGACGAAAATGTTGGGATCGGTCCCATGCAAATCGCGGTTGATACTTCCTCCGTCACGGGCTCACCTGGTGGTACAGATGCTGTGGAGGAGGAGGTCGGAGCGCTGCTCGCCAACAGCGGGAGCCTGAGCTTCGAGCCCAGCCGCAGTGGCGGCGGCGACGAGACGGCGGCGCCTTCCGCCGAGGATCCGCCCACCATCGAGGAGGCGGCACCCGCCCCGGACGCCGAGCTGCCCGTCGCTGCCGATCCGACCGAGGAATACCCCGCCGAGCCTGCCATCGAAGAGGCCACGCCCGCCGTAGCATCCAGCGTCGGCATCCAGTCGAGCCATTCCAACGAGAGCCACGACAGCGTCGAGGCGTCGATCGAGGAAGCCATGCCGGAGGAGGCCGCGGAGGAGGCCGCAGCGGAGGAGACGCCCGTCGATACCTGCGCACAGAAACGGTGCCTCTTTCGTGGGCATGTATCATTTGTCATCTTCTCCGCTTGCGTGGTCGTCTTCTTGGCGTACACGATCGCTTCTGTCGGACGGATTGGTCGCGAAGTGATGCTTCCTTCTTTGCGGACGTCGGGTGAAAAGGCGCTGAACAACAAGAAGAATGTGGAGGATCAGCTCCGTTCGCTTCAGGACGAGCACGACAAGGCGACGTCCAATCTGAAGGCCCTTGAAACTGAGATCTCCGTGTCCACGTTCGAGTACGAGTGCCGCATTGAGAACCTGGAGAAGGACCTCAGCAACATCACCGAGGAGATGGATCGGCAGATCCAGGCGCTGGACGCGGAGTTGAATGAAGCCCACAACACAGCCGATGGACTGTGGAAGGAGAGACTGATGCTCACCGCGCAGGTGCAAAATCTGGAGATCGAACGGGACGATGCGAAGGACACCGTGCAAAAAATGTGGGAGCAGCACGAGGCGAAAATGGACGAGATGTTGGCCGAGCGGAAGGATTTGCTTGACACCCTGGACCAGACAGCGAGCAATTTGGCCAACCGGGAGGAGCGAATCGACAGGCTGGGCAGGGACAGCGAAATGCAGCACAAGAACTGGGAGGCCAAAATAATTCGCCTGAATGAGGAGAATGAGATGCTCAAGGACGCTGCAATGGAGGCAATGGACAAGATTCGTGGCCTCGAGGAGGCAGAGGGAGCTGACGACGCCAAGACGAGCGAGTCTTCCGTCGTGGGGGAGTTTGCTTCTAGCGATGAGGAGCAGAAAGAAATCCCGGCAGGGCCAGCAACCTATCACCAATTCTTTGGCACCGAGCTGCGCATGGATCCGCTCACTAGCTTTGCTATTGTGATTGCAATGGTTTTTGTTTGCTGGATGAATCGGATCAGGGACTACAAATCATCTGATGCTAGAGGTGGAAACAGGCGCCTCGCTGGCACGCAGCTGAATCCCAACGAGACAGAATCTGCCGACGAAGAAGAATCTGCCGGTGTAAAAGCTAGGGAGGAAGTGGAGGAATCCGAGTCGCAGCGCATGCGGCGAGAACGCGCGGAAGAACTCGAAAGGCGAAGGGCAACCTCTGCTCAGATTGCGAACGAGGCAATGATGCGCGCGCAGGAAATGCAACAAAGGCGAAGAGAGGGAGGCTCACGCAGAACAGACGGAGTGAGATAAGAAATGGGCAGGGCGAGCTGAAAATGAAAAGAATCGAGCGCACAGGCCTTTGTGGGAAAGCATTGTTTGACAGATAAGATAGTACAACAACTGTTTGCTTTTCAGCATGCGTCGCAGGGCATCTCTCCAGCCTCCTGCGACACCATCCGGCCCGTAAGCAGTTGGTTTCACTTCCGTATGTATCCTGCAGTTGCACGCACAGACCTGGTGCCACTGATGTAATCTCAACCGATAAGTTTCACCCCCACTTCCGCAGCTCGCGGCAATCACCAAGCCAACCACCCCTTCCGTCCCTGTACGATCGACGCCGACTCCCATCACGATCCCTCCCGCTTGCCAATCAATCTCAGCATGATTGAGCTTTCTCTTCGTCAAAACATCCCCAATTGAATTCCTACGTAGACAATACAGAGGAATCAGTATCAATTGCCGGGTCGAATCTTTTTCACTTCTCCTTCCTTTGACTCTGAGCTTCGCGCCAGTTGATGGCAGGGCGGCGATGGACGGGCTCAAACCCCCCTCCCTCGCCCTCCCGGCCCCTTTGCTCCGCCCCCTTGGCCTGGAGGAATACCTCGGCCTCGGGGGCCGCGAGGAAATCAGCGGCGCAGAGAGCGACGGCTTTGACGACGACGCGAGCTTGGACAGCCTCGCCTCCCTCCGCTCCCTCGAGGGGGAAGCGCGAGGTGCGGGCGTCCCATCATTCGTTGGTGTTGCATCGACGGACGGGGAGTCGGAAAGCAACGAGGAGCAGCACATTATTGACGCGGAGGCCGTCCGATCCTTCCTTAAAAAATACCACCCCAATCAAAATCAGCCACTCGCGGATCTGCAGCGCCGCTACCAAACCCTCCAACACCAACTCGACCCGCGCGCCCACGTAAAGAGCGTCAAGGGGTGGTTCCGGGATCGCTCTTTTGATAATGATGGCGGCGGGGGATTGTGGTGGACGTCCGGGGTGGTTTTGCCACAGGACGTCGCTGAAGCGTGGGGGCTGGCAGGGGCGGGGGAGGGGGGCTCTGTAATTTCGGTTGACGGGGCGGCAGCCATTTCTGACGCAATATCCGACGCAGCAATCAGCGCAGCAGCGGAGGCTATGGAGTGCCTCCGCGCCATCTGCGGTGAGTGCCAACCAATTCCGAGCGAAAATCCCTCCGACAGTCCATCGAGACGAAGGATGCATTTTCGGACGAAGGCGGGGGCGCGGAAGGCCGCGGCGCTGGGATTGCTGTGGCGTCTGGAGGCGGGCGGGGAGGACGGCGCCGTTGGTTATGCGTCAGAAGAGGGTCAAAGGGATTTGGTGGGGAGGGAAATGGTTGGGGAGACGTGGGAAGTATCCGAAAGAAAACCGAACGAGCGATTTTCCTTTTTGCATGCCACCTTCCACGGCGCCATGAAGGACAGAGACGGGCCGGTATTGTCCCGCCGCAACCCCTGTCGACTGCAGTGCGCCCTCTCCGTCCAAGATGGAGAATCGCCACAGAGCGAATTGATAGAGGTCAAAAGCAGCTGGTATCAGAGCAAGGATGACGCCGTGGACGGGGCGTTTGCTGTCCTCCAAAGGGAATTAAGCAGGAGGGGAGCGAGCGCTGCCAACATTCGAAGCGTGCTGCGGGAGAAGGCGAAGGTGAAACGCAACAAGCCCGCGATTTCGTTCGAGGCCGCGGTGCCCCTCTGGGTGACTGCGGAGCTGGACGGCAACCTGTATATGTACGAACTGGAGTTTACAGTGGAAGAGACCTCCGGGGAGCGTGTGCCGGTGGCTAAAGCTATGGGCCTTGAGGTCGCGGTGGCCACGCGGATCGGGGTGTTGCTGGGCGGAGATGTGTTCGACGGCCACCCAAACATAGAGAAAGAATTGCAGGCCGACTTTGCGATGCACGGTCGTCCGGCCACGGTAAAACTGTGCGCCCGGACTCGATTGGATGCGTCGGAGCTCAATCGGCAGGCAATGGACGCTGCTCGCAAGGCAAAGCTGCCCCTGGACATGGACGCCGTCTGCCTCGTGCGATGGTTCAACTGGCTGTTGCTTCGCACGGGCAAGCAGTACGGCAAATGCCCCATTCCACGCTGGGAGGACCTCGTGGCCCTGGCTGATATTGGCTCCCCGTGTGGCGACGGACGGACGTACCTGTTCCTCCCTCTGCAAAACAATCAGGGCAGGATGATGAAGTTGTTGAAGTGGATCAGTACGCGCAGCAGTGGCAGAGTGGACGTCGATTGGATGACTGTCTTGGAGACGGTCAACGATGTTTCCACGCCAGCGGTCGAGGATTTGGAGGCGGATGGCGGCTCGCCACGCTCAACCGCATTCTGGATCTCGCTGGGGCTGCTTCTGGTGGCGCTCGTGGCGGCCGTCCCGGCAGGGGCGCAAGCCTTCGAATTGTGCAGTGCATCCGTTCGCCATTTGAGAAGCGAAGTCCACTCTTGTCGAAGGAAAGAGTGCAGCTCCGTCTATGAACTCGTTGGCTTTATCGTTGGTGCCATGAGCGACGTCGAGCGATGGACCCTCGTTTTTGCCTGTGCCATGAACGTCCTGCTCCTGATCAAGGCGTTGATCCCCACCAACACCAAGGTCGCGTCGCGGTCGTTGCTGCAAAACCGGTTCCTTCGGCAACCGATTGGGTTCGGCAAACGGCTATTTCTTGCAAAGCGAGAGGGCAGAGGGCGTCCATCATCCTCGCCGCTGATACCGCGCAACATCCTCTCCGAAGTGTCTGGTGAATTGAAGGAGGCTTTCAGCGAAACAAACAACGGGCTTCAATTGGAGGACGCCACCTACGCTCAATACTTCGCAAACATCCTGCAGCGCCCGCTGCGACGCCTCTCGCACGAGCTCGTATCGGCCGAGCTCGCGGGGAAGTACACCGGGCACGATTTGACGCAACCAGAGCAGCCACCCGCGGTGCACTTAATGAGCGGCTACGATCTGAAATCCATCTCGAACATACTTGCGAGGCGGGGACTTCTCGTGTTGGAACTCGTGTCCATGCTCCCGCTGCCGCGAAACATGCTCTATCTGTGCCAGCAACAATCGAGCTTCATGCCGCGGCTGGAGCGGAAGCACTTGCTCACACTCGCGGCCATGAGGCTGAAGGAGATCCAAAAGGAGACCAGCGACTCTCTTGGTGACGACCCAGTGGAGGTGTCAACTACGGAGTTGGTGGACGTCGTTGACAGTGCCACCACCTCCACCGGTCCGGGGGACGCGGGCGTTGGTGCCTCCCCTGCGAAAACCGAGGAGCGCCTCGAGTCGTTGGGAGACAGTGTGCTTCTTTTCTTCCTCGTGCGCAATCTCTTTGTCAAGAGCGCAGCGTGGGATGCCGAATGCGTCCTGGACGAGTTTGAGAAGGCGGTGACATCGCAAGGGAAGAACGAGGTTCTGTTCCGGGCGGGGATGAAAATCGGTTTGCACCAATTGATCTCTGTTGCTGGGAAGAAGATCAGCGATGTCTTCGAGGCACTGTTGGGAGCCGCGTACTTGGCCGATCGAAAATGCCACATCGTCATCGGCTTGTTGAACGAAGTCGGCTCTCAGTTTCCGCGTTTTGAGGGTGAGCCGGAGGAGCCCAGTTCAGAGTGGTACGCAGGCGTCGAGAGCTGGTTGAACGGAGGCGCGTCGTGGCCAGAGCTGGAGCAAATATCTGGCATCGATGATTCGGTTCTCTCTGTCCTCAAATCAAATGCAACCAAGCTTTGGCAACGGGTTCTCGGGAGCTCGAATGGCACCGGTGTGGGAATGCCTCGTGCGAACACGACAGTCGTGTCCTCGATGGAGTGTGCACTGTTCGACGACAGCCTCGAAGGTGGCAGCTCCAACAACAAAAGTTTGGAGTGTCTTGCAAAATTGCGAGACAAGCTCTTCCATTTCGGACACGCGTCGTTGCAGCTGAAGGTGGTGGAAGAGATTTATGATCGGTTTCCAACTGCGACATCGGGGGACCTCCATTTGATGAAGGTGGCCGTGCTGACGCATGACGTTCTCGCGTACGTGTTCGTGAAGAATGGATTCCACGAATTCCTCTTTGATACGGAAAGCGTAGCCGTGCCGCGTATGAAACAGTTTGTGGAGCGAGCGGATGCATTGGGGACACGGAGATGGAAGAAGCAGAGTGCCACACCTCGGTATGCTGGTCTCGCAATGGGCAGGCTTTGCGGGCACGAGAAGAAGCTCCAAGAGGAAGAAGCGACGGAGGAGCTCGCGTTCTCGTTGAACTGCATAGTCGGGGCTCTGGCGCTGTCACGGGGAGTGCACGAAGCATGGAGGCTCATGAAGCCTTTCTTTGCGGAACTGTTGCTATCGCCCGACGAGTTGCGGGCAACTTGCGCCGGTGCCCCGTTGGTCCGGCTGTACGCCAAAGGCAAGCGCTGAGACTGCACGAGAGCG
>JALLAP010000178.1:0-17140 GCA_036939355.1 Thalassiosira profunda | reverse complement strand
TCGTCGGTCGC
This sequence comes from Thalassiosira profunda, assembly GCA_036939355.1. NCBI lineage: Eukaryota > Bacillariophyta > Thalassiosirophyceae > Thalassiosirales > Thalassiosiraceae > Thalassiosira > Thalassiosira profunda. The sequence continues at coordinate 17,129 of JALLAP010000178.1, read as the reverse complement.
GAGATTCTATTGATCGTCCCGGATGAAAATCCCACAACCCCGCTTATCTGCCCGCCCGATAGAAGCAGGCAGGCAAAGAGGGCGACGCTCTCCGCACTGAATCTCATCTTCGCCATACTACTATTGCAGCAAAGATATCCACGGCGGAATGGCTCACAACAAGCGGGGTCGTCGGCAGCGCGCGGCTGGTTGCTGTGCAGCTCGTGGGGGAAAGTGATGAGTTGGAAGTGGAAGCAGCAAAAAAGAAAGGTTGACGCGTGACGGCTTGAAGTATCTTTCACCAAGGAATCAGTACAAATATGTCACGTGAAAAGAAATCATCACGTGATTTCCTTGGCTCAGCCTCCTCGCTCAAGAGCCAGTCATGGTTGAGAGTAGTCTCTTGTTTAGTATGAACTATTCTATGCCTATTAATGGTGCTGGATCAAATGTGCATCGATTGGAGTAGATTCCATCCTGTTGCGTTATCGTCAGAGCTGTCCTCCGAAGCAAGGCAAGCATCCTCCAAGGACAACTTCAGTGGCGGCAATGTTTCAGTCGACGTTGCGCCAAAGTCAAGGCCAACCTTTGCAATGCATGCCTTGACCACTTGAATCTCAGTGTGGTTCACAGAGGTGGCATCCTCTGAGAGCGGTTTGCACCGGACGAACAGGCCCATTCTGCGGTGGTGGTGGTTTTGATACCACTGACGGCAGTGCTGATGAAGCAGGTATTCTGCCTTGGCATCCGGTGGCAGCAGACTGAAGACAGAGGGCGGACTGTCCGTTTGCTTTTGCCTGCTGGCCCCATTCTTCGACTTGCGCGGAATGGCACATTTCCGGGCTTGGGTTGTTGCATCGTGTATGCATGTCATGAGACGAGACGACGCCGGCAGCGCTGGTTGGAAGAAGATTCCATTCTCCGATTCCCAGACGCCAGTCTCTACAACGCCCACATCCAAACTACCACCCAAAAGAAGCAGCGCTCCTTCTCTCTCGGCGTACACTTTGGCTTGGCCAGTTCCGTCGTCGATAACAGCGCTGCATTCCCATTTCACAGCTGCATGCGAGTGTGAGCATCCGGATGGACAGACGAGGTTGGCTCTTTCTGCGTTGCGCTGGGCATTGCGAACTGATTGCCCGCTTCTCACTAATGCTTTGAAGCACTGCTTGCATTCCACGTGGGCGCGGCAGAACGAGATTCCAAGTATCTTTGGACTGTGCACGTGCCGCAAGAGAGACGGCTTCAGGTGCGCGGCATTGCCTTCCTTCAGTGCCGCACAAATATCCCAGTGAAGTTCTGCAAGTGTGGCGCTCGGCACGCCTCCCTCGCATTGCAGCCGCGCGAGAGACGACTGCTGGTTTCTGCAGCGATATACTGGTGCGTTCTGTTCCGGTTCGACTTCGAACAGCAAAGGAGGAATGCGCGGAAGTCGTCGATTCAGCATGCCTGGCAAGAACTTCCTCGAACTATGAGGCCTCGTCACATCCTGATGGAGTTGCATAGAGCCGCCATCTGGCGTGCCAGTCGAGTTGTCACGTTCCAAGACAAACGCAGACTTGATCTCGTTCAAATTGCATCGATAGCGTTGATAACCCAACTTTGAGAGAGAGCGGGTGGCTAGCGGGAGTTGTACATGAACCGAAGGAGCCAGAGTCTTTTCCACAAAGACCCGGTCCTTGAGCTCGTCCCAGCCTCCAGATAGGAGCAGCCATGCGCCCCCATTTTCGGCGGCAGACCACCAGGCCAATGCCAAGGTAACTTGATCAGGTGTGATGACCTTGTCTGAAGTATACGCCATTGATTCGTTCAATTCTTCGTTCAATTCCGAGTCGACAAGCCTGTCCAGGGCTGCGTCAAGCGCATCTGAGCCAAACGAGGCAGCGTCGCCGAAAGGAACGGATATTTTGACCTCGATGGTCTGCAGCACCGATGCAACGCTCATCACATCAGTAACAGCAGAGTCGACGTGGCTCAGGACGACAGTCCAACCTTCGTAGCATTTTTGTTTCAGCTTGCGAAAGTTGAGCCTTTGGCGAACAAGCCTGCCAGTGAGTACACAGGGGTTGTCGTTGCGATCACCGTTGCCATCTTTTGACGCAGTCTGTTCCAGGCATTCCCGAATGCTTAAAGACTCGTTGGCGTTTGTCAGTACGCTCGCAGATGCATTCATTTCGCAATTGACATGGTTTGCTCGTCGTCCATTGATGCTTCCAGCAGAGACCATTTCTTTGGTTGCAATGTGAACAGACCCCACGAAGACCAAGTTGTTCACGAGGAAAAGGAACGCATGGCCATCGGTATTGTTCTCATCGCCACCGACTGACATTGGTGGGAGAAATGAGTGGCTGATGACCTGCTTGGATGAGCTGGGTCCAAATGCATCTTCGCTGCCTGACTGACTCGAGTTGTCGCATTTGGACAGAAGATCTTTCTGACTGGAGCCCAAGCAAAGGCAGGATACAACCACACACCCAATCTGCACCCAAGCTGGAGAGCCGCCAGGTACATGCTGATTTCCACCGGCCTCGTTCTGGAACTCGCATACTGGTATTGAACACGCGTCGTCGCGGATTGTAGCACGCGCAACCCCAAAGCTTGGATCCGCAGAATCGACGTCAACGCATCCCCACGAATAGATGTCACCCATTGAGTCGTCGCCGTACCATACCTTTGATGACGCTGCTCCTTGCGAACGGGAGTAATCATTCAGGACCTGCCCCAACTTCAATCTGTGATAGAAGAAGGACGACGTCCACCCAGAAGCCGCCGCCTGGGGATTGGACCGCAAATAGAGCGCAACTCTGTGGATAAAGTTTCGAGCGCATGCATCCCGGATGCGTTCTAGCTCCACAACGAGAGGCAAGTTAGCGGGAGTCGAGTGTTGATGATGGATGTAGGATGAAAACTCGTTGCAGGAGCTACCGCATTCGACTGCGTCGCTCGTTGGAACGCAGTGGGCGTGATCAAAGAATTCTGCGTAGGGATCACGCATCGAATGGCGCCCATTCTCTCTGCCGTTCACTCGGTTGCTCCTTCGTTTCACGCAGCCACACTCCTTGCTCGGCTTGCCACCAGCTACGTTGCGTTGACGATGAGCAAACAGGTCGTCCAATTTCGGCATCGTTGGTGTGTCATCAGAAGGCATGGGATCGCTTTGATCGCGGTCTCCTGGACGCTGCGCACGCTCAGGTGAATTGGCCAGTGACTGCGAAAAAGCGTCGACCTTTGGTTCGATCTGACTCCGCATCTCCTCTTCTGCCACGTATTGAGCTGATGACTTGGTTCTGAACGGGTCTGAGCAAATGTCGGTAATGGTATGGTCTGGAACCAGCATAAACGGCTGCTGCTGCGCGACAAACCAAGAATGGGACGGCCGACTCCGATTGTGGCCCTCTCCTGCACAGCGTTCGACCGCTAGTGTGGATCTCAAGCAAGCCACAAAAGAGAGCGAGTCCGCATTGACTTCATCCAACACCTCGCACGGGTTTTCCTCTGCTGATTGTGAGATGGAATGGATGTTCACGGCCCTCAGAACAGCTCCTGGTTGCATTCCTAGTGCCAAGTTTGGTGCTATCGCGTACTTGGGAAGATAAATGCGTGCCATCTTGGGCTCTGCTGATGCATCATCCGTGGGAGTCAAGAGCTTCAAAGTCACAAAATGAAGGACAGGGTGTTCCCTTCTGCCCTCTTTGGACTTGCCAAAATGATAGTGAACATCTGTCACTACGCCTCGAATGGAAGTGAGGGACTCAACGGTTGATGGCAACGACGGATCCAACTCTCTTGCTGGTCCTTGCCTGCCTTTCCAGCTGATAGAACTTGCCGCCGTGATCAGTATCACGCGATCTGGAACGCGATTGCCGAGTCTCTGGTACAAATCGTTTTGATCGCCAGCTGCCTTCTTTTTCATCTCGTCGGGAACCTTCCATCTGCGAGAGACAACCCCCATCAACGCGAGAGACTGCCCGGGGTGAATCGCTGGGTGCATGCACAACGCCTTTTCGCCACGAATAATAGCCACCGCAGTCATCACGTCAGCGTCTATATCAGTGGATGGCTGATAGAGTTCCATGATTGCAAAAGCGTCCTCCGACGAATCATTGAGAAGGATTGGCGAAATGGCATCGACAACTCCCGCCACATTCATGGGCTCTTTGCCGAAAGCAGGAGATTTCTTCTTCCCCTTGCCCGGCGTCCCTTTGATGTGTTGCGCTTGTGCTTCTCGCTGAGCCAAGGTGTCCAATTCCATAGTCTCCGGCACATCATTGTCCTCTCCTTTTGGTTGTTCGCGAGGATCCAACTGCAATCCAGACGACGCTGTCCTCAAACTTTCTTGATGTGCCTCAATCACGAGAAATTGATCAGCTTTCTTGCTACCGGAGCTGCGATGATTCGCCCCATCCAATGGAACGTTCCTCGAGTCACCATCTCGGCTGGAGAAGACCATGTCCCCACGTCCGTCGCGGTAGCATATCAGGGAGTACCACGGCACCCGGACCAACTCTCCCGTTGCTGCGGCGGAGCAGGCAATTCTCAGGCATTGGTACGGCACGACGATTGGATATCCATCGGATTGCGATGGAAAGAACGACAGCGGTGATGGACTGCGCGAGTCTCCGTTAGAGCGCTGCTCCTCCGGAATAAAAATGAAACCCTTGTGCAATGTCCCTTCGTTGCCGACGGAGCCACCATTCTCGCCGCTACTAGCGTCCCAAGGGCGCGGCCGCTTCTTACCAGCGCTCTGTTCATCACTACCGCTCCCCGAAATTACGTGACGGAGATATCCCACCAGTGCGGAGGAGGGCGGTGGGGCGTTCATTGCTCATCAGTGGGCTCGTCACAGCCGGCACACCTCGCGCTTTGATGGAGTCTGGTTGGAAATGAAGCCACATCTAACACCCATAGCGCCACATATTTTTACCGCCACGAGATAATAACAGCAGCACCAAGCCCACAGGGTGCAGCCACCGCCGGGGATACGGTAGAGAGGGACGAGGGCGCGCAACGACCAGGCGGGTGGGGGAAGGGGGAAGGGGGACGTCGAACGTCGAACAGGCTAAATGTCCGCTCACTGTCCTTTGGGTTCTTTGTCCACGAAACTGCGCGGACATCTTCCCTGGCCACCAAAACTCTCCTCTTCCCTGTCATTCCACTATCCACGACGACGAAGCTCCAGCGCTCCAGCCCACACACTCCCGCCCCCTCCTCCCCGGGGCAGCTCAACCCCGCCACACCTCACCACCCCTTGTTGCAGGTAGCCCTCTCGTTATCGGCCAGCGAGATTCATTTGATCGCTGTGTGGCTGCTGGCCTGGCGCTCGCGTAGATCGGTGACCGCCTAAGAGACCCAACGCCTGCTGCGCCGTTCTTCGTTCTCTGAGCACCCGCTCTGTGCACCCTATTGCTAAATAATTGCAAATCAAACACGATGGCGCAAGGCTTCAAAGCAAAAGCCGGCGGCAAAGGAAAGCCCAACGCCAAAAAGGCCCGCGCCGCCCACCAGAAGAAGCCGAAGCAAAAGCAACTTGGGAAGGGGCGGAAGGCCTTCGCGGCCAAGGGGCGCAAGGCCTCCCTCGCCAAGCAGGAGGCCGCGACCTCCAAAGCAATCAATCGCAAGAACGAAACGGCCGTGGCTGCAAGGGCGGTGGGCGCGGGGAACACTTTCTTTTTGAAGGATATTAAAGAGGCGGGGAAGAAGGAGATTGGGAAGCAGAAGCAGCAATTGCATAAAAGGGAGAGCAAAGCCGCGAAGATGAGCGAGCGGTTGCAGGACCAGTTGAAGAAGCTGCGGTGATTGATGGCGGGGGAGAGAAGCGGAGATGATGTAAATTTGATGTCATTCCACGGGGAGAAATTATGATGCACCCTTCGTTTATGTGGTAAAAAATATACGTCAATTCTCCAGGAGAAACTTCGCCGTACTTCTCGCTGCCTCCACCTGCTGCGCCTCCAGCGAAATGTCCCTCGGTCCATTGATGAGATACGTGGCGCTTCTTTTGCTATCTTCGTCGTAGGAAGCAAATCCAGAGTGATTTCCGCCTTCGATAGTCACCAAAGTGCTACCTCTCGGCAGCTTTCTTATCAGCTCGCGCCTTTGCCACGGCGAGGCAAATTGAGCGATGCTGTCGTTTGACGCGAGCAGCAAGAGTACGCGCAAGGATGGCGCCTCCTTGCGGAGATTGGGCACGCTCTTGACGACCGTTCCTGCTGCCCATGCCACAATCTGTGGCCCGATCTTCGATATCGATCCATCAGCCAGAGTTACCGTTGGCGCATTGGTTTGTATCTCCTCTGCAAGTTGCAGCGCGTTGTAGCCGCCCATGCTGTGCCCACCCAACGCCCACTCTACTTCTATCGGCATCTCTGCATTCCCGCCTTCGTGTTGGCATGATTTGCAATATCGAACAACATCCTCCCCTGCCGATGATATGATGCGTGCAACGTCTTTCATGCCCGCGCCTAATGTCTCGTACGCAAGACGCAAAGGTTCAAGCGACGCCACTGCCACCGGTATACCATATTCAGACATTAGATGCGTTACATCCGCATAGACACTGTGATGGATTCCAAACCCAGGGAAGAACAGCAGGCCTCGTATCCTGCCCTTCTTTGCGCCCACTGTCTTTGGCGGCAGATACAAATCGTAGGCGTGCCGCCGTATTACTCTTCCAGATCGAACTCGTTCCCGCAGAGCTTCCTTTGTGGCGGCATCGGCCCCCTTGCGGCTCATCAATACAACCCAGAGGCGAGACAATACCTGCCGCAATACCGGCACGAGGCGGCAAAATATCACGTCTATTGAAGTTGGCGAGAGGATGGTTAGTGCCAGAAGGCGTTGTAGGTATTGCGCATCGATGTGGGAGAGTACTGGGTGCATTGCAGTAGGTGATGGAGGTGGATGCATCAGCGATAGCGCCGATGCAAGTGATGTGCATGGAGAGAACGCATCCACCACACCTCGGCCCACCGCCAACGCCGGAAATCCACCATCGCCGATAGACTGCGGAGTAGAGGGTAATATCGAGCCCGCGAGCATCAACAGCAGCGCGGGCAACAGCACGTCCGCCATCAGCCGGTCGGCCATTTCGAGCATTGCCAGCTGGGGCTCCCACGCGGCCGCATCGTAGAACGACCAGCACGCGATGAAGCTCCGGATGCTGCGGCGCGGGTGAAGAAGGAGTGGGAGCCACGCCCGGGCGCCCGAGAGGACGGGGTTCATCGTGCTGAGGGCCGCGAGCACTTGATGGGCGCGTCTCCCAGTTGCTGTTGCTGGCTGGCGGGGAGAGAGGGTAGAGCAGCTCCTCCTTCCGGCCGCCCAAACATACTGATTCCGCCGTACTTTTCGATTTTTGTAAAGCGCCTCTTGTGGCGCTGACAACAGAGGGAGGGGAGTTGATGGGCGGCGTCGACCCTTGCAACTCCTCGCGAGAGGAGTGCCTCTTTGACGCGTCAATAGCCGGTAAGGTACTCATGGTGACCCTTCTTTGGTTGTGCACCCTCCTCGTTGCCGCGGCGGCCCGCAAAGGCGCCACCGCTTCCTTCCAACGTGTGGGCAGGATCGAGCCATCATCCGCGGGCAGACGCACGCGTCAGTGGGAGGCTCTGCGCGGGGGACACAGCGATAACGTCCTCGAGAGTCCCGTCGCAGACAGGCCAGTCGAGGAGGACACCCGACGATTAGTTATCATCATCGACGTCGACAACACCCTCTACTCCGAGCAATCGCTGGTATCCTCCACGGGGACAGGGATCGAATCGCAAATCGTCCGAAACACGCATCTCTTTGGCCAGCTGCACCTCAATCTTACATCAGAGGAGTGCGACGCCTTGTATCGAAAGTACGGATCGACCGTCGAGGGGCTGCGGCACACTCTGCCACCGGAGCAAGTGGAGGACGTGATGGGGAGGTTTTACAGGGAGGTGTACGATCCCATCGACTTATCGTGCCTGCTCGGTGCTGAAAGAAGATTTGCAAATAATGACGAAGACGAGACAAGATCGGGGTACGATCACGGCCAATCGTTGCGGCAAAGGCGGGAGCTGGCTGCGTGTCTCACGTCAATCTGCAAAACTCATATAGTGTACCTGGCGTCGAACTCTCCAAGGGCGCACATAACCAAAGTGCTCAATGGCATGGGCCTAGCTGCCGTGAACTTGGCGGGTATCCTCTCGCCGGATGCTGATGACAACATAGGTGGAGGAGTGATTTACCCCACCAAGTCGTCGCCGGAACAATACTACAAGATCATCATTGACCGGTATCCTCCATCCTCCAACAGGATAGTTCTGTTGGACGACTCGCTACACAATATACGCCTAGCAAAAACGGCGGGCATCGATGGTATCTACATTGGCAAGGAGGGACGAACATTAGAAGAGGGGCTGGCGGAGGCACTGAGGCACATTCCGCCGCGGGATACATTTGCATTCTCCGATGTCGAGTATCTTCGTGCAAAGAACAGGGTGGATGCAAATGCAATCAACCCCTCTGTTTGGACGCAGTTAGCGCAACAGCTTGGGAGGCGCCTACAGGAGAGTGGAAGCGGTACGCTACGCATAGCCGACTTGGGTGCAGGCCTACTGTCCATGCTCCAGTTGTTGGTCGAAGGAGGGGGAGACGGCGCACGGAAGAAACCAAGCATGCTGGCGTTGACGCCGTCTGTTGCCAAGCTGGAGTATTTCGCCTACGAATCCAACCAAAAGCTGTTCCACGAATGCAAGAAGACTTTGCGCAGCATGGGCTTCGATGAGATTAGAGGCGCTGACGACAGTGTCACCTTCCTGAGAAAGGCATCCAATCCAGCAAAAGAGGTCGAAATTACAGTGCAGCTGCACCCAACAGACTTCCAACGAGAAGAGAACCCGCCTGAAGGATTGGACCTCATCATTGGGTGCTGCTTTGCAGATTTGTTTGATCCGGACGAGCTTGTTTCATCTTTGCATCGCTTCGCACGTGGTGGGCAACCTCTGGTGTACTTTCCGATTACGTTTGGAGGGACGACGCAGTTTAATCCAGCTTGCCCTCCTACCCTTTCTGCCAGCACAAACAATCTGATACCTTCCGATACCACTGCCTTCAGTCTTTATGCCGAGTCTCTTGCGGCAAACAGTCACAATTTGGACCCAACGAAGATCGTGAATGCGATCGTTGGGCATGGCGGATCGCTCCTTGCAGACGGGTCATCGAATTGGGTAATCGATCCGTCTTCCGATCCTTACCTGTGGGAAACGATGCTGTACTTCTTTGGCATGACAGGTGCGAGGGAGATGACCAAGCGTCAGTTGGATGTTGCTGGCTGGATCAGGCGATGTCGATCGAATCCAAGAACAATGATTGCGACCAACGTAGACCTGTTGTTTCAATTGCAGGCGAATTCTTGCTCAGACGAAAGCAGCGAAGATGCAGCGGCAGCCGGCAGCCTCGACACGACAATATCAGTCGAAGAGATCCAGTTCCTTGCGCCGTACAATGTGACAACCACCACCAAGCGCCGGGATACGTCAGACCCTGATCGCCTTGCACCGGACCAGGTAGAAATAGAGTCCTTGTGCTCTCTGATATCCAGTGGCACCGAGTTGAAGGTGTTCAAAGGCTCATTCGAGTCGGCCAGCCTCGATGTAAACATCAAAGGAATGGCCGACAAGGCAATGGAATATCCCCTGGCATACGGATATAGCCTTGTGGGTAGGATAGTGGCGTGCGGCTCTGATGTCGATCCCAGCTTGCTTGGCAGACTGGCCTTTACATTTTCACCTCATTCGTCGAGAGTGATTGTGGACAGGGATGCGATGCAATTGGTTCCGAGTGGGATCGAAGCTGAGGATGCGATTTTCATGCCTTCTGTTGAAACGGCACTGTCTCTGGTGCATGATGCGCACGTGAGGCTAGGAGAGAAGGTGGCAGTGTATGGCCAAGGCATCATCGGGCTGCTCGTGACGTCGATTCTGTCTATGCAAACTCCATCGTTTGCGTCGTCGTTGGATAGCACAATCACAGTCTTTGATGCGCTCGACGATAGGCTTGCTGTTGCGAGCAGTCTCGGTGCGACCAGCGCCCTAAAGCCGAATGTGGCAACCTTGGCGGGACCATTCGACGTCTCTATCGAAGTGAGCGGCAATGCTCGTGCGCTCCAGTCGGCCATCCATCGTACTGCAAACCACGGTCGAGTCATCGTTGGATCTTGGTACGGCGATGCCGAAATAGCGTTGAAGCTGGGTCTGGATTTCCACCGGAGCCACAAGACAATACAAACTTCTCAGGTGTCGACCATCCCGCCTGCACTGGCGGGACTGTGGAGCAAAGAGAGGCGCTTCGACCTTGCATGGGAGCTGGTCCGAGTTATCCGACCGTCCAAGCTGATAACGAAACGATTGGAACTGAGCGAGGCTCAAAGAGCATACGAGCTGTTAGATAGCGGGCAGGCGCTAGCAATCTGCTTTGCTTACTAGAAGGAAGATGGGTCGACTTGTGCCCCTTTCCATGCAATCCCAACACGACAATACAAACTAAGGCGGATGGCATATTGCGCAAGTTCCAAACCAACGCAACAACGCTCTCTATTGCCCCGGAGGCAACGCCTCCAACATATTCCGCCCAACGCAGCTCATCTCGCCCACCACTACTCACGGCCGGGGAGCTCATTGACGACTGCCAACAGGGAGGTCTATGCTAGCCTGTGCTCTATCAGGAACAGGCTCGCCAAGAAGGCAGACGAGAACAACGAGTAGATCAGGGTGCATACCTTAGGTAAATGTTTAGATTTGACCCGGCTGCTCCCGGCAACGCCTCAAACGTATTCAGCGAGGGCATCTCGCCCAACACTACTCGCCATTGTTCCTCTCTAAGCCGAGGCCTCGCCACCACAGAAGATCGTGCGCTCGGACTTGTCCTTGCCCGAGCGAAACTTGCCAATGCATAGAGCGTGAGCCTTGTGTCCACAATACCCTTCGCACTGGCAACTCAGAAGCATGCCGCCTTCCTTGCCACACAGAGTGCACGTCCTGTTGCTCCGAACCACCTTGCGCTTCTGCGCTTCGCCGTCGCTCCGAGGTTGCTTGTTGGCGTTGGGCTTGTTCTCCTTTTGGAACGAGTACGTCAGCTGGCGCGAGGACGTGTCCTTTGACTCCTTCTGCGGCAGTGCGTCCACAATTTTGCGCCTCTTGCTGTCGTCCGAGACCAGCGGGGCGTCGTCCTTTGCGCCAAGGGAGTTGAGAAAGCCGAGATCAGAGGACTTTGGAGTGATAGTGGAGGACGCATTCTGTGTCTTCTCAATCGTCTTCGAGGACCCGGAGAGCCTCTTGCGCAGCGCTTCCACCTGCTTCTCGGCGGAAGCCTTCTCCATCTGTAATTTCTTAGCTTCCTCTCCCATTTCCTCGTTCTTCAGCCTCAACTTCTGCGCCTCGCGCTCGGCGGCGGTCAATGCCTCGTCGTGCTTGGCCCGCTCCTTGCTGATTTCGTCCCTGCGCAAGGAGAATGACTCGTGAAGGGTCTCGTTTTCCCTGCGGAGTTCCTCCACGACGCTCCTGAGCGAGGTAACGGTGGACTCCGCTTCGGCCGCGGCCGACGTGGCCTCGAGCAGTCCGGCCCGCGCCTCTTGGAACTCGGCATCGATGCGGTTGGTGCGATCGCTGCGGACCTTCTCGAACTCCTCCATCTCCAACAGGTCCTTTTTGAGCATCCGGACTTCGCCGTGGTAGTCGTCCACGCGGTCCTGCAAGGTCCTCGCCAGCTCCTCGGCCTTGTCGGCCCGCGCTTTGAGGACGTCGCGCTCGTCGACGGCGTCCTTCTTGGCGCGCGCGGCCCTCGTCAGCTCGCCCTCCACCGTGATGAGCCGGCTCTCCACCGAGCGAGCCGCGCGGGAGACCTCGTCGTGCTCCCGGCGCACCACCTCCATCCCGCGCTTCGTCTCCCCAATGACAGATTGAAGGTCGTTGAGCTGCCCCGAGAGGGACTCGGCGCGGGCGTTGGACGCGTCCGCCTCGGCCCGGGCATTGGCCGCGTTGGCCCCCGCGATCTGCAGCGCCTCGAGCGTGCGATCAATCTTCGCCTGCAGTTTCTGATGGTCCTCCTCCGACGCAACGCGTTCGCCCTTGAGCATATCGATTTGCGCCTGCGCCTCCTGCAGCTTCCGCTGGAGGGCCATCACCTCCTCCGCCCGCTCTTGGGCGAGCTCCTGGACGTGGGCAAAGTCCGTGCGAGCGTTCCACGTCTTCTTCACGCTTTGGCCGGCGTCTTTGACGGCGGCGTCGCTCGTTTCGTCGCCGGCCTTGCCGCTGCACGCCGCATCGGCGAGCGCGGTGCCGGAGGCGAAGCTGTTGGTCATCGCCTTGAGCGTCGTCGTGAGCAGCGCACGGGTGCGAGCCCCCTTCTTCACAAAGTCGTCCTGCTTTTGGTTGCGGAAGGGGGCCGGCCGCGCCGGAGGGGGCATCGTTCGCAATGGTGCGGCCACCACCACCGTCTCGGATTCGATGCCGTCCTCCTTCGCCGGAGGGGACGAGGCATTGGGGAGGAACGCCTCTTCCGAGAGGCCCTCGTCGGACTCCTTCGACTGCCATTCCGGATCGCCTCCTGACACCGACTCCTCGCCGCCCTTCTTCTCGCCTTCCTCAGCATTGGCTTCGTAGTCGCGATCGCCGTCTTTGCTCTCCGAGTTCAGATCGATCGAATCCGCCGCCGCCGCCGCCTCGTCTTCGCCGCCATCGCCCGCCCCGGCATCGTCCACCTCCATCGTCCAATCGCTCTTCTTTGCCTCGATGCTGGATTCCTCGTCGTCCTCGTCGTCGCTCCCCAGGTCGCGCTTGCTCGGCTTGGCCGACCCCTCGACGTCTCCGCCCACGCCGCCGCTGAATACCGCGTCAAACTCATCCACTTCTGCGTCGGTGAGCATTTCAGCGTCGGCTGGGACCGCAGCCTCGTTCGAGGGGTCAATGGTGGTCGGCATCGTCAAAAGGCGAGGGAGGGTGGTGGCGTCGAGAAGAAGTGTCGGGAGTCGGGAGTTGGGAGCGGCGAGAGGGCGGCGAATCGCCATCGTACGTATCGTACCTAGAGGGTAGGTAAGTAATCTTTTCCCCCTCCTCTCTTCTTCCCATCCACTTCCGCTCCCCTCTGCTGGACCATGCCTCTGGGCGCCACTCTATTCGACGATGAACACAAAGCAGTCCCGACAGTACTCTCCAGACGACTTCCTCTACGGGCCGGCGCTCGGCGAGGGGCGATTTGGATCGGTAATCTACGCCGAGCTCAAAGATACCGCACGTGCTGATGCAGACGCAAAGCCATCCGCAACCGGCACGGACGATGGCCATCGACGGCAAGGCTACGCCATCAAAACCATCACAAAGTCCGAGGCGCTAAAGCACGATCATTTGCAGATCGTCATGACGGAGAAGCACATTCTAACCGAGGTACTGCGCTCCGAATCCGATGCAGATGGGTCGGAGCTGCTCATGAAACTCCTCCTCCTCTTTCACGACAAGCATTGCATCTACTTCGTGTTGGAGTTGTGTGCCGGAGGCACGCTGCACGATTTGATACAATCACGATTTGCCACTGTATCAGATGTCAATGCAGCTGTTATAAATATATCGTGGGCGAGGTACTACGCGGGCCAACTGCTCCGAGCCATCGAATATATGCATCAGAGGGGAGTGGTGCACCGGGACGTCTCTCCTCGAAATATTGGCCTCACATCGAAGGGGGAAATCAAGCTGGGTGATTTTGGGGCGGCCGCCGTCTTTGTCAAGCACGATTGCGGAGATGGAACATACAGATTGAAGCGGTGGGTGCCACCTGGCTCCCGTCCGTTGATTGAGGAGTTCGACAACTGCATCGGTACGGCCGACTATGTATCGCCGGAAATGATACGCGGCAGGAAAGACGACGCAAATCAAAACGAAGCCTACAAGGAATACCCTGCGATGGACTTGTGGTCGTTTGGATGTATCATTTCTGAGTTGTTTGTGGGAAGATCTCCATTCCATGCGGGCAGTGACCACATTGCATTTCAGGGCGTGTTGGAGTATGCTCGGGGCAAGCGGAAGATGTTCTTTCCTCCGGCGATTCCATTTGATGCTGCGAGTATTACATCGTCGTTGCTGTTGGCGAAGCCCTCGGACCGGTTGGGAATGCGAGATGGCGTCCTCGAATCGAGTATTGCATCGCCAAAGAAGCAATATCAGTCGATTCGCGATCACACATTTTTCCAGATCGACAAGGATGCATCGTTTTGGTCTCTGATAGATGCAAGATCGGCAGAGCCGCCCTACAAACCAAAAGAGCCGGGGTGGATGTCCGATCTACGACAGGGACAATCTACACTGAAGCCTCTGGAGAAGATGCGGTTCGATTTGTGATCCCACCCATAAACATCAATGAATCATTTTCTCTTTCGATACCCCTTTTTTCGTTTGATCGACTTGCCAATATTGATTCTCCTGGGCGCAGCAATTTTTGTCTCTGCGTCAACTGTTTCGGCGCTCCCTTTTGCCACGCGCTTGCCGCTCATTTTCTCATCATTCATGTGAAGATCTCCAAGCACCAGCGAATCGAGAAGAACCGGGCTTGCATTGGGCATGACTTCGCCATCCGTGATATCCAGTAGATATCGTTGCTTGAGTAAAGATGATATCGGGCCCACACTTTCTTCCCCAGCATTCACTTTCAGCGGCGTGTGCCCCCTAAGCTTGCTGAAGTCGCCCTCGAACTTCACGATCGCATCATTCTTTTTGTTTGCTTCCGAAAGAGCTAGTTCTCCCGCTGCATACAACTCCACAGCGGACTCTGCCTCCAGCTCTGATTGCGTGAATTTGATGTCTTCGATCGCATTGAAATTGTTGCTGTCTGGATCGTACACCGTCCTGTCAAGGATTGCCGGCTGTCTCAAGAACGGCAGCTTGAGAGTAGATACAGCCAGTGGAATCCCCTTCGCGCCCGCGGCACATTTGGGTGCCCAAATTGCATTCACTAATGACCTTGCGTAGAATATTGCGCCGCCAAATATAGCCGTCGCCATTCCCAGCCCCACAAATCCCATTTTGGGGTCCACCAGCAACATATCCAGAGTCTCCTGGCTGATCTGCCCCAGCTCTGCCTTGGTTTGGGCCGAGGCATTCACGGCCGGGACGAAGTCGAAGACATACCAGGACCAGTAGGTGAAATTGAAGGAGGATATTCCCAGCATCGCCCTGGGCGAGGTGGATTTGCCGGGGTCTCTGCGATAGAGGAGCGTCCATTCCCTCTCGCCATTGTCGTTTGTTTTGGTGGACGAGGAGGAGAAGGTGCACCTTGATGGCAGGTGATTGCAACACGCGGCGATGGGTATCTTTGAGGATAACCGAGAGCGTCGGATTCTGCCCCCAAGAATCGACGCCGCATAGAACGCGCTCATGGCACGGCGGCGATGTCCGGTGGGTTGCAACTATTGGCGAGGTTGGTGCGGAGGAGCACGTGTGCGGTTGTGTGGAGGAGTGATTGCTCCTTGCTCCCCTCTAGTGTCCAGCCTTAGGAGACCAATGGACAGAGCTCTGTTGGCGCTAGGATTAGCAAAACGACAATTGTTTTAATTTTGGTAGTAGGAAGCCGTATTTGACGCACAAAATTACTACCGAGCCCAAAATGCGAACTGAAATACAGTTGCAGCGCGAAGTATCTTTGTTGACGCCTTCATTCAAGGAAGGCTCGTCCGTTCACTCGTTCACCTTCGCTCAACCTTCATTCACCCCCACCGCCGTCGCCGTCATCTCCGTGACTCCACCCCGCGGCCGCCCACTTCTTGTGCTTGTGCCAAAACCTGACATGGCGGATTTGCAACCGTGGGCCGTCGCCCTCCTCGCCGTGGCCGGCACCCTTGTCGGCCTCTACCTCCTGTGGCGCGTCGTCCTCCTTCTGGCGCAGGGATGGTACCGCTCGATGATC
The DNA here is from genome assembly GCA_036939355.1 of Thalassiosira profunda. Classification (NCBI taxonomy): domain Eukaryota; phylum Bacillariophyta; class Thalassiosirophyceae; order Thalassiosirales; family Thalassiosiraceae; genus Thalassiosira; species Thalassiosira profunda. The sequence goes on along the minus strand of JALLAP010000178.1, from coordinate 1,235 downwards.
CAGGACAACTCGATCAGCGTAGACGACTTCGTGGGCGGCGCTCCAAATGGAGCATCAGCGTTCAAATCCTGGCTGCTCAACAAATTCAACGTCGGGAGCCGTGTGGCCAAGAAGGAGGGGTATCCGCTCAAGACGGAGGACAGCGACAAGGTGCCGGGGCTCAAGGTGACCTCCCGCAACGAGAACGGCGGCGCATCAGCTGGCAAGGCGGCCAAGCCCCCCGTGATTGTGGGGACCATTCGCATGGGATTCGGCCACCACCGCATCGCGTACGCGGCCACGTCGTGGGGGTTGGGGGGCATGGTCAAGGATCGCGAGACGTGGTTCCACGACTTTCTCAACATCGATTCCGAGGAGGCGCAAATGATCAAGGATACGGACAAGCTTTACTCGAAAGGATCCAGGTTGGCTTCTGAGGTACGTCGGTCAGGTATCCAATTTCTGTTATTCCCTTGATGTCACTCTATCTCACATCATCTTGTGCTCAACTCTCCAGCTTGGCGGAGTTGTGGAGAAGTTTTGGGGCAGCCTCACCAAATCCGGAGACGAGGACTCGTTGCGGGTGACCTATCAGTTCTCGGAGCACATGAAGCCGCTGATCAACGGACTGGACAAAAACTCTCCCATCATTGCCTCCCATTCCATGGTTGCCTGCGCCGCCGTTGCTGCTGGATTCAAGAATGTCATCAACCTCGTTATTGACAACCATGCCCAGTGGTTCGTGGTCGTTCCGGGCGCGCTCAATTTGGTCCAGGGCCCGTCCAACTACCATTCCTTCCTGAAGATGGGCGTGCCGGAGAAGGATCTGGCGCTGGCGGGGCACTGGATCCCACGCGATTTGGTGGAGGGGATTCCGGATGCCTGTTCTCGTCGGATATCGCGCCGACGGTCGGGGAAGCCGCTCCGGATCATCGTCCCCGTGGGCGGTGCGGGCGCGCAGAGAAAGTTCATCGTGAACCTTGTTGGGGCGTTGTCTGACCTCGTGAAGGAAGGGAAAGTGCAACTGTTCTTGAATGCGGCGGATCACGAGCACATGAAGGAGGCGTTCGTTGGCGCGCTGGAGTCCAATGGAGTGGAATACGAAAAAGTCACGGATATGAAGGGCGTCCGGGCGTTCCAGAAGAAGATGCTGACCGGAGAGCCTTCCAAAAATGCCACCCTGTTCACCTACGATGATTATTTCACTGCCGTGGCCACGACCGACATTCTGTGCAACGTTGCGGATGTCCTGGCCT
>JALLAP010000177.1:0-25035 GCA_036939355.1 Thalassiosira profunda | reverse complement strand
ACGCGCCGTGCGCGGGCGCCACCCGCCGGAGGATGAACATCGAGAGCGACATCGATCGGCCGGAGTGGCAGCAGTGCTCCGTTGCAGAGCATGATTGGGCCGCGGTGTTCGGCATCCCGTGAGCCTGTTTAAAGTAGCGTGTTGTACAGTACTGTTCCGAAGCTGCTGAACTTGAAACATTCTCTTCTACACTCAGCACCTTCATTCGCCTACCTACGATGAAAGCCACCGAACAATATCCTAATCAAAGCATCTGCAAAACACAGCTTGCATACATCGTCTGCCGTCCCAGCTGGCCCATGTGCACGCGCCTCTTCTCCTCCAAACTCAACCCCACGCCGCTGCGCGCAAAACGGAGGACTGCACCTCATCGTCCTTCCCCCGCCGTTCTGCCTCTTTTTGACGCTGCGTCTCCTCGTGTTGGCGCTGCATCCGCCGCCTCGCCACCGAGAGTTGATTTCTTTGTTCTTCAGACAGCATGTTGCGTTGGAGCATGACCTGGGCGCGGGAGGCCTCGGTGCGCTTCATGGAGGCGGCGAGCTTGTCGAGCTGCGCGGCGATTGTGGCGGCTTGATGGGACGACGCGTGGCTCTGGCCCATGCCGTCGCTGGAGCAGGACATGTCGTCGTCGTGCAGTGGATCGAAGTCGACGGCGCAGCCCTCTATCTCGTCGAATCGAAACTCATCGTCATCGGCGGCGCCGAAGAGCTCATCATCGGTGAAGAACTCGTCCTCGCTGACGGCGGCGGCGAAGTCGAGGTCGGAAAGGCGGAGGGGCGCGGCGTCGAGGTAATCGGCGGCGAGGTTGATGGTGGCGGCGGCCATGGTTGCAAATATTGTGCGACGTGTGAGAGAGGAATGTGTCGACCTCTGTTGCAATTATGCGACGAAGAAATAGGGATGTGAACGAACAACACATCGAGCAGTTGCATGCAAGGCAAGGCGAGCCTCTTCAAAACCCGTCAATCAGATGGCTCAAAGTCAAAGTGAAATGTCCTGGGGGGTCACTTCGTATCTTCGCAGAGAAGCTCAGAAATTGCAGGGCTGTGGGTTTCGGGTGGGATTTGCACAATAATTGCTCGCCAATCTGGATTAGCGACGAAGAATTGCTCGTCTGGTGGGATTTGCACAAAAGCTGGAGTTCGCGAACTAATATAGAGTGGTTTCAACGCGGCGGCCGCGCGCTTCTTTTTTGGCGGTTGGGGACTTGTGACTTGATCGCCGCCGGCGATCTGGGGACTTGGGGACTCGCCAAACATCACCCGAAATCTTGGCCGCTCGGCGGCCGCAAAAGTCGAAGACGAAGAGGTCGAGCGCATCGACCGGTCGCAACCATGAAGCGAGGACTCTAAAGTAATGATGATGTATCCAGCCCACACTCTTCTTGCACCAGCGCCTCTCTTGCAGCATACATCACCGCCGCCATGGGGAAGGCGCCGCGCCGCCGCCAGCGCACGGGCTGCCTTCGTCGCGGCCCGAAGCGCAACCACAGCAGCTACCGCCGCTCGATGCACCTCAGCCACGCCGAGGTCGGATACCTCCACCTTTTGCAAAGCAGCATGCTCGATCACGGAACTGCCGCGCGCTCCGCCCTGCTCTCGCTCTCTCCGCTCCTGCTGCTGTCGATTGTTGTGAGCACACATCATGTGATCGCCGCCACCGCCCCCAACGCAGCAATTGCAATTGGCGTTCTATTGCGCCTCGTCCACCTCAAATACGCCGTCAACCAGACCCGCTTCGTACGAGAGTTCCTCCTCGATCACCGCTACTTCGATATTCCCTTGCAAGAGGAGTGGAACCATCACGCGACGCGCTTGCCGCGGCAGGAAATCCGCTTCAACAGCTGGACCGATCAAGAATGCTACGATTTTACGAGCTTCAAGAAGGATCAGCTCCGTCGGATCTATGGACATTTCGGCCTCGCGCAGCTAGCCGCCCAGAACAGCGGCTTCGTCCGCGTGTCGAACGGACATGCTGCGTTTCATCGGTTTCATCCGGAGGAAATATTTCTGTTCATGATGACGAAGTGCAAGACCGGGTTCACCAACAAGGAGATGTGTGATCTGATCTTCGGCGGGCATGCATCTCGCTGGAGCTTCGGTTGGCCATGGATACTCCGCTACGTCAATGCCCGGTACCAAGATATCTTGGGCCACCAAGGTCTAGTGCGATATGTCAATGATTTTCCCCGATACTTCGATGCAATCCAAAACCACATCAAGAAGTCGACGGTTCATCACGCCACCGATTTCACCGCAGAAGTACACACGGGCCTTCAGTTCCTTCCGTTCAGTATCTTTGGCTTCATTGATTGCTCCATCGATCGCATCAACCGTCCTTTCTCTGGACCGGACGGCGATTACATCGGTGCTCCTCGCCGAGAAGAGTACTATGATGCCCAGAGATCCGTCTACACCGGGTACAAAAAGTGCCACGGCATCAAGGTGGAGACTGTGATGCTGCCAAACGGTTTGAGCTTCGTCTACGGCCCATGCTCCGCTCGGCTCCACGATGTGCGAGGTATTATGCAAATGAGCGGACTCGATCAGTTTCTGTTGCAACTCCAGCAAGGTAGACCGCATATCTACTCTGCCTTTGGCGACGGCGTTTACGGAGCGCAGGGATTGCAGTGTGAGTTCATATCATTGCTTATTGCATTATTTTGTAGCGATATTTCGCTCAAAACATTCCATTTCTGTGTATTGCAAATCTTCCAAGGCGTCCGTTCCTACTTCCGGGCGTACGGTCCCGGGGCCCAGCTCACTCCGGCCCAACGGCTCTGCAACAGAAAAATCAAGCCGTGCCGCCAAGCCATCGAATGGAGCTACGCCGACGTCGAAAACATCTTCAAGATTTGCTCGAACCCCGCGAATTACCGCCTCGGCAAGCGGCTCCCGTACGCCCAGCAGCAGCTCCGTGTTTGCCACTTGCTGAGCAACATTTACGTGTGCCTGAACGGCAGCAAGACCTCCAGCTACCGCAAGTTCCGCTGCTCCCCGCCCGAACTCGACGATTACCTCAGGTTGTAGATTGTAATGTAGGTTTCATTTTGTTTGGATCCCGCCGTCCCGGTGGGTTGTATGTGGCGTCGCGACGAGCCGAGATCCGGTGTTGTTGTGTCGATGCTCCCTCGTCCGACGTCTCCATCTCGCGTTGGTGCTCCCTCGTTTCGTCCTCCGGGCGGGGTTGTGACGGTGCTCCCTCGATCCGCCGTCCAGTCGACTCTCTACCAACCGTTGTCCGATTGCTGTGTCGGTGCGCGCTTGCAATCCATCAATTGACGCACGTGCCATGCCGGGCGACGAAGGCCGGGCGTCTGCGGCCACGTACTCAATCACGGCCGCGTGCGCCCCCAGCGAGCGCGACATGATGATGGGCACGTGCACTGTTTTGCGCCCACGGAGACGAGGCTCGCGTGATGCCACATCAACGAGGCTCGCGCGATGTGTGATGTGGCGGTGGCGTGCAGAGCAGACGCACGTCGCGGCGTAAATTGACGTGCGCCGCCAGCAAGACGCGGGTGTACATGCCGCCGCCTCGGGATAGTGTGACGACGACGCCCGCTGCCACGACGAACCGCCGAGAGGCGTGCGTGTGCCTGTGCCATTGGTGGAGGAAGCTGGGTTTGTGTTGCTTGCTTTGTCTCTCAGAAATTTCAGTGACGGACACAAAGACAAAGATTGCTGGCCGCTCATTTTTTCACTTCGCCTCCCATCACACAGCTCCTCGTCGATGGCCCCGCTGGCATCGGCCTCGCGGACCGCGCTGTCGTCCGAGCGCACCGGCCACGCGGCGTGGCTCCTCCCGGGCATCGGCGCCGCGGGCCCGGCGTCGTCGCTAACGTGCATCGATCCGAGTTATGCGTGGTGTTGGTGTAGCCTCAAAAGTCAAAAGTGAGGGCATCAGCCGGAGGTGCCTTCGCTGGACGAGGCGTCGTCGTTGGAGGACGTGGCGTCGTTGGCCGTGACGACGATCGATGACGCTGGCAAAGGTGGCGTTGTTGTGCGCGATGGACAGCACGTGCTGTCGCTGGAACGCCGGGCCCCTGGTCCCGAAGAAGGTGCGTTCGTTGTTGATATGTTCTAATTGATGTTCATTGTATCGTACTTACACAACCAATTGCAATTGCAAACAGGTTTAATACGCATTATTTCCTAATGGAGTGCAGCCCCAGCATGCACACCCAACGCCACCGACCTGGCGATGCACCCGCACCTACGCCGCGTCGCCGAACGCGCTGCCCAAGTTCGCGGTGGCGCCGGAGCCCTGGGCGCGATTCAGCGTCTTCCTCTCCGCCTGGAGGCCTCGGATCTGCTCTTCCACGTCGGCCGTCGACTCCCCCGCTTCCTTCAACGCCTTCTTCTCCTGCAGGAGGAGCTTGATGTTTTCGCTGACGGCGTGGAATTGGCGCTGCTTCTTCGACGCCGGAGACTCGACCCCGGGGCCGGAGGCCGAGACCACGGACGTCACATGATTGATGGCGTCCACGATCGCCTTCTGGTCGCTCTGCATGGAGTTGGCCAAGTCGTCGATGAGGCCTTGGGAGTCCTGGTGCCTCGCCTCCCGCTTCAGCTCGCCGGGGCCGTACTTGGTCGTCCCGGTGCCCGCCGTAGCGAGGGCGGCGAGCTTGGCCTCGTCTTCAGCCCTGCTCGCCGGGGTGGTCGCTGCGTGGAATTGGGAGAGGGGAAGGCGTCCGGGTCAGGGGATGAACTGGGGATGACGTTTGCATGCAACAACTTACCGGCGGCGCGGGGCTGCGGGGCGAGGTGGCGAGCGGCGGCAGCGGCGGCGCTGGCGAACGCGGACGGCTGGTCGTCGTCGCCGGGAGGGAGGTTGACGCCGCGCTGGCTCCCGTCGGGGCGGAGGCCCAAGTACCTCTCGGCGGCCTCGTTTTGGCGACGGCGAACGGCGTTCTTCTCGGCCTTTTCCGCGGCCTTGCGATCGGCGTCCCTCTTGGCAGCTGCGCGCTGGTAGAAGGCCGTCGTGGCAAGTTGCTGCAGCGAGGTAGGCTCGGTGCCGCGAAGAACTGCGTACTCGCCTTGGTCCTTGTCGAACTCGATGCCCTTGAGGATGAAATTCCTCATTTTCTTCGGGCCGTCGGGGCCGACGTGCTTGCTATACCCGGCCATGGGCATAGCCTCGCTGGAAACAAATGATTGCAAAATACAGTAGAATATGTATAAGATATGTTTTCAATTGCAAATGCATACAAATAATAGAGGTAATACTCGCCGTGTACCATCTGCATGCACGGCATATCCGGTGACCTCCTCGTAGAATCCGTCCCACGGCTTGAGATTGCCTTGGCCGACAAGACGGTGGAGGCCTTTGCGGACGACGAGCGCGGTGACGTCTTCGCGAAGGCCGTCGAGCTTCGGCTTGATCCAGCCCTGGGGACCAGGCAGCTTTTTCTTCCTGGGAACGGCGACGCCATCGTTCGGTTCGGCGGCGGTGTTTGGAAGAACAGGCGCGACGTCATCCTCGCCGGCCTCGTTTTCGAGGTTGATGACCCCCTCTGGATTGTTGGGGGCGCGCACCCCAACGAAGGGCGCGCTCCCATCAAGGAGGCTTGGAGCTTGCATCGTCGGCCGTCGATCCGAGAGTTGGCGGCGTTGTCGCAGGAAATTGTGGGAGTATCTGCCAAGATCTCGCCACAAAAGGCAAAAAGCAAGGCCAAAGCAAGGCCAAAGCAAGGCCAAATCGCCTGATGATGGGGCTGCTTCTCTCCAGAGATGGAAGGCTTCTCATCCAGCAAGATGTCAAGGCTTGGATGTCAGTTCCTGGAGTCCTCGCCTGCTGCGATCTTCTCGGGTGTCAGCTTTGGATTCGGCTGATCTGAGCTTCGAATAAATTGACCGCGCCATCCATGATATGAATTCCTACGCCAAAATGAAAGAGCTGGCCGCTCGCAAATTTGCTTTTTTGCGCCCGCTTTTTGCCAAATTTCGGGGCGCCCGCTGGGCGATCGCAAAAAATCTCAAGAAAAAGAAAGTCACAAGTCACAAGTTTGTCTCATCGACCGAAATGCGGGCGGCCAGACGGTCTGAAACCACGGAAATAATTGCTCGCGAATCCGGGTTCGCGGTGGATTTTGCGCAGAAATTGATGATACTGACACCAGTGCCGATGGATTATTTTCCGTGAAAGGTGAGAAGCGGGCCGGCCGCGGGCCGGCCGGGTGCGAGGCAGGCGAAGAGGAGAAGCAAACGGAGAGCTCTCGCGCGCGCGGCGGCGTTGCCGATGTCTCAAACCGACCGTGAATCGGGGACCTGAGGCGGCCGCCTCGCTTTGCAAAACGCTGCGGTTTTGCAAAACGCCGGCGCGTCCTTGCCGATGAACTGCGCGAGAATTGCAAATAAGCAAAGGCCATGATCGACGATATGAATAGCTCCCAATCCAACCGCAATCGCCCGCCCGGGCCGGACACCGGCGCCGACGATGACGAGCGATGCACAGCGGGCGTCGACTACCGCGAGGCCGTCGAGTGTTTGATCCAGTGCGAGGACATCATCACCGCCCTCCAAGAGCAGGTTTCCGACAAGGACGATCGCATTGCCGCCCTCGAGGAGAAGATCGTCGAGATGTCGCTCGAATTGGCCAAAGCCAAGGCCGCGCAGGACGAGCGCAGCCTGCAGTACACGCCCTATCGACGGAGCTTGTCCACGGCCGATCAAGATCACGACGAGTGCCCGTCGGGCGCCGAGACGAGCCTGTCGACGTCGTGGACGTCGCTGCTGGACGATAGCGCGAGCAGCCGGCTCTCCGCTCGGCGGCTCGAGCTGATGCAAGAAGTGCAGCGGAGCTCTCGATCAATCATCCTCGAGGCGGGCGGGGTGGTGTTTCCCTCGAGCTTCGAGGACGCGGTGGGCAGGGGGCTGGAATTGCGGGGCAGTTTGATTCCGGTCAAGAAACGCTGAACACGAGATATGCACGCGATGAAAAATTAGGTTGTACATGCATAAACTCGTAAGGTGTGAGCGCTGCAAGTATGTCAGATATCTAAGCAGCCCAAACGTTGCGCGTTGCAACAAATTGCAAGGATAAAGGATAGGTACCTACTGCGTCGGAGGGAGGAGGAGCGAGGAGGAGAAGGAGCCTATCTACAAGTACTACTCATACGTAAGACCACGACCAGACTCCTCCAAACACAGATCAATTTCAAAGTCGATAGTGCTGCTGGTCTTGTTGGTGCGGTAAGTCTGGATGGACGACCTGATTGCGATATCGAGGTCTTGGTCAGTTCCCGTTGCCTGCTTCTCTTGCTCTTGCCGTTTCATTCGGCAGACTTTGATTGTCATAAAATCCTCCAAACAGGAAACAACGCACAAGCACACCGCTCTCTCTCTCTCCGCCGGACATCTCTCCAACACACAACACAACATGAAGCTCTCTTCGATCAAGGTACTCACCGCCGCACTTCTCGGTTCAAGCACCGTCACGCTAGCCGAGGAGACAGATGAGAGGATGCTGTCCCATGGATTGACCTACTACCCGACAGCGCCTGCGGTTCCCACGGCCAAGCCTACCTCACCGTGCGAAGGCAACACACCCGACTGGGAGGACGTGGACGGCGATGGATGCGAGTGGTACGAGATGATGGACTTGCCCGGATGCCCTCGGCATGGCAACTTATACAGGGGAGCCAGGGGCGTGGCGGACGACAACTGCTGCTACTGCGCCGGAACGGGGGTACGTTCGGTTTCGAAGACTTTGCTCATATCTTGCGCACTTTTGCTTATCTCAATCATCGCGCTTATGTTTCGCTTCATATGTATGTGCAGTCACCGGTGGTAACGCCGCAGCCGTCGCCTTATCCCACGTATCCTCCCACGATAACTCGCGCGCCATCCACGCCATCTCCCACATACCCTCCGCACACTCCCTTCCCTACCGAGCCCGTGGTCCCCACGGCCAAGCCGACGTCGCCCTGCGAGGGCAACACCCCGAACTGGAGGGACTCGCACGGCGACGACTGCACGTGGTTCGAGATGATGGACACGCCCGGATGTCCCACCTACGGAGACATGTACGTGGGCGACATGGGCGCGGCGAACGAAAACTGCTGCTACTGCGCCGAGACGGGGGTGAGTGCTCACATATTGTGTACATTACTTACTCTGCCTGTGATTTCGTCTTGCTCAACTTTTCGCTGTCGATGCATTCGATGCAACACAGGCTCCCTCGCCCGCCTTGACGTCCTTTCCCACGTTTTAATGCCGAGCCCGTTTCGCCACGCGAGTAGTACGAAGCATCTTAGAGAGGATAGTTCGAGGAATAGATAGGATACCTGTACGATGTTGACTGTTTGTCTTTGTAAGATAGAGGATGAGTTATTGTTTGGAAGAATCTTTCCTTTTTAATGCAATGTGTACAAGCACATGGTCTCTCGTTGGCCCATCAATATCGCATCTATGTTTGCCCGGCAATCGCACGGTTCCTGCGGCTGCGCACACCGTTCGGCTGGCCCTACCGCGATGGAGATTGCATCTGTGGATTCCGCTGCCGCTTCAGCCATTCTCTCTGGAGCATGACCTGACGGCGCGACGCCTCCGTCCGCCGCATCGACGCGGCGAGGCTGCGCAATGCCTCGGTGTAGCTGGCCGGCGCGAGCGTTGGGTTCATTGAAGCCGCGGCGTCCAAGGACAGGAGGGAGGCGTCGCTCGTCTGGCGGCGGGGGGAATTGACCGTGATCCGAAAGCACGGCGCCTCGGCCGCGAACCGTTCGTCCCACGATTCGTCGAGGGCCGCCCCGCCGTCGGGGTTGCCGTCGGCGCCGAAGGGATCGACGTCCATCGCGGCGTCGCAGCCGTCGTCGAGGAGGAAGTCGAAGGCGTCGAGGTCGGCGGCCGACGCGGACGAGGCGTCAGTGTCAGAGACCCGCCGCGCGACGTCGAGGGCGGGCGGGGCGGTCGCGCCGAAGCAGGTGGACGAGGCCATGGTTGCAATTTAGTTGGATGGGATGCGACGAAGAGGATTTATGGCCAACGCGGTGGTGCGGAGGCGTGCAGAACGCTTTTGATCAAAGATCTCGTGAATCGTTTTGTCCTGCTGCAACGTCTCAAAAAGTCGTAGTGATACGATGACCTCTCCCTCATTGTCGCATCACACAACTCGCACAATGGGCCTAGTGAATGAAACAACTGTCGCCAGCGCTGAGGGCTGGATGGCGGTTATCGACAGGTGCGCACGCCCTCATCATTCACCTCGGTTGAAGAGGAGCCTAGAGCACCGCGGTATTTGCAAATGTCGCCTCGTCCGGATGCGGACTCGATGGACGTCTTGGTTCCCAACAACCTCTACGGGCCCATGTGGGGCGGCGGGCTCTACTCCACGGCCCGAGACAAACCTCCAGGCATCCTGAGCGGAGGCGCCCGCGACGGCGTGGCCGCCCGGCCCAATCGCCGGCGGTCGGTGCACTTCTCTCCCAACTCCCTGGCCATCTCCGTGCACGCCCCTCCGTCAAGTGAGACATTCGATACAAACACGCTATTCTACACAAGAGAAGAGATAAAGTCGTTCAAGCGCGAGTACGCCCAGGAGAAACGAGCAGCACGAGCAAAGCAGTGGGAAGAAGAGGCGGTCGAATGTGAGAGGGAGAGGGAAATGGAGACGCAGAGGCGAAAAGAACGGCAGGAGAAGATGAGGGTGCTTCTGAATTGCAGTTGTGACATTTCCAAATGGGAAACCGAGGGCGAGAGGGTGACATCCCAATTGAATAAGGGCGAGGTACAAGAGGAGCCGCCGTCGTCCAACTGGCCCGTGCATCGCGATGGCGTGCCGCAGAGCGCGCCTTCGCCCGTCGCGACGGGAGCACCAACGCACGCGAGCACGTTGGCGCTGCTGGTGGACACGCTTTATCTCTTTTAACAACTCTAATGGAAATTTCAGTACCACGGCCCAAGGTCCCTCTCGCGACGATCGTAATTCTCATCATGATGTATCCATATCCGTCCAATTTGGACTCTCTCTGGAATGTCCTCTTCCTCGGTGTTATGACCCACTTCATCGTCACTGTCAAGCGAATTGTGCACTGCAATGAAATCATTCACGGTAAATCCAACACCCCTCATATCCTGCAGCAGATTGAACAGTCTCTGGCCATCAACGAAGTTCAAATCGTCTATCAAGATATCACCCATCTTGCATTCGTTTCCAATCGCGCAACCCCTTAGCAGCTCCAGCATTTTCCCGTCGCCATCTCTGTGGTCGCCGAAGCCAAACGAAACAGCCGACAACTTTTGCTTGTTGCCACGGAGTATATTTGCAACTGCATCAGAATGAGCTCGCCAGACTTCTCGATGAAGGCCCAGTGTCAAGTCTTCGAGCTCGGTGCAACATGAGAAGAGCTCTAGGAGCATTCTCGCGTCTACCATTCTCTCTTCCGCTATTGGATCTCCCCGGCCGTGCATGCCATAAGTGTGTAGACATAAACGATACAATCTACTCGACACTCCCTGCGTTTTCTGCCTCTTGGAGCAACTTGACACCAATGACCCCGCAGAACAAAACAAGGCGCTGGTCAGGGTTAAGCATCTTGGGACGTATATTTCCAACACCCGCAGATCGGGGCAGGATATTGCATTTCGGAAGAATTCTTTTGCGGCATAATGAAGAGTTCCTCTCGTCTCCAGTAGGACACCTCCCACACCCAGCTTGCCGGGAGATGTCACATTCAACTGTACTCGGCTGAGCACTTCCCTCTGCTTTACCACCACAGGAGTCAGTCCCCGAAGCAGTCCCCTCATTGCGCGAGGACAATAATGCTCAGATACTGTGATGTCAACATCTTTCAACTTGGTGCATCGGGAAAGATTCCGCCCAAAGAGCTCCAAGAGGGGCTGCATGCTCTCCGGATTGCCATCGTCATCGCCATGCAATGCACCACCCAACTTCAATGTCAACGTTTCCAGATTCTTCGCGTACGCGAGTTGTGAAACGAATATAGGAAAGCACGAAGCGGTGGCATCGGCGATAGTGTTGCCGTCTGCGTCCCGTGGCAAGATTTCAATACGAAAGCTGCAGGAGTGGTAGGTCACGGAGATGAGGAATGGCGCCGCAACAGCAAAAAAGTAGCCACGAACTCACTCTAAACGAATCGCCCGCAATGATGGCCAGTGGATGCTGTTTAGAAGATGCGGGATGTAGTTCGGAATCCGGCGCCAGGGCTTATTATCTTCGGAATCATCGCCGAAGATAGGAGGCGAAACGGCGAGGTGAGAGACCTTAATCCTCTGCGTATCAGCGTCAATGATTTCATCGTGCAATCCCCGACACGTCTGCGCCACCGCCACCGTCGACAAAACGTCCGAGAACGGCTCGATCGTCGCCCACACCGTTTTGATGGACTGGCAGTGGGACGTCATGGAATGAGATGGTAGATGTGTTGTGTGTGCGGGCGGAGACGTAGGCGTATTAAAGACAACGATAAACGCCCGCTCGATCTTCCAGCTTCCGGCTCTTCGTCACAAATGAGGGCGCCTTGACCGCCGGCTCCGAGCCTGCGCGCGATAGGCGCGGGTTTGTGGGGGCGGCTGCTGTTTGTCAGGATTTGCTTGGATTTTTGTGCGGCCTCCATCCGCGCGGGGTGTGATGGATGTTCCCGCCAAAAAAGAGCCGCCCGCCCCCGCACCCGGAGAAGAAGGAGCCTGAAGGAGCCTCCCCGGCCGCCCTCTCCTGCAAAGCCATCGACCTCGGCGGGCGGCAGGAGGCCTTGCGGAACAGTGACGACAGACACGCTTTGTGAGCATACCGAGCCGGATTTGCAAACAGATTGGTACTCATATTGCCAGTGGGCGCGGCGTTCAGAGGAGTGGCGGAGCTGAGCCATCAATACGTGGCAATAAGGAGCCACGCAACTCTGAAATACAGGGGCGAATCTCGCCCGGAATTACGCCCGCGTACGGGACAGGGTAGGACGAACGAGCAGCATCCAAATTGATGGGCAGCTCCACAACTACCGCTGCACGGCCCAGGCTCCAATCACTCTTCCACTTCCAAACGATACTATATTTTGCAATGGACGGCGAAGCGACCAAGCTCGCCCGGTCCTTCCGCTGGACCGACCAATTCTTCGAGCGCGAGGAGGGCCTCGTGGCCGTCTTCGACTTTGATTATGAAACCATCGCCGCCTTCCGCAAAGATGTGGCGTGCATCGCCCTTCTCTTCCCGCCCGTCCTGGTTTGCAGCAGCTTCTTTTGCTGGCCCTGCTTTTTCAAGCAGCAGATCGACTGGGACGTCCATTCGCAACACGTGGCCGTGACGCGGGACGGGATCAAGTACGTCAAAGAGCGGCGCAAGACGGGCTGCGGGATGGGATGCCAGGATGCCGGGAGAGTGAGCAAGACGGTGCCATTTGACAAGATTACGGACTGCGATGTGACGGAGGCGGCGGGGGCGACGTGCTGCTGCGTCGAGAACGTGCTGAGCGTGGTGAACGTCGACACGGCGTCGAGCGGGGGGAATACGGAGGGCGGACCGCGGCACGAATTGACGCTGGCGGGGTTGAAGGAGGCAGACAAATTCAAGCAGCTCGTGTGGGCGATGAAACGGGCGGGGGCCAAGGGGCAGACCGTGGCGACGGCGCCTGCGGTTGCCCCTCCGGCCATGGCAATGGACCGGGGAGAAAGGGGTGGCAATGCGGAGACGAATGAGATATTGAGGGACATTCGACGGGAGCTCGTGGAGCTGAATGCAAATATCAAGGGCATCGGGGGTTGAGGAGAATGCAACTTCATTATTGTGGAAATAAGGGCTTCAGTCGTCAATGTATTGCTGCAGATTCCACTCCTTGATGAAGGCTTTGATTCCCTTCACGATGCGACATCCATATGTCTCAACAACATCAGCAGGAACACCGCAACCCTCAAGCTTGGCGATCGATGTAGGAACTGTGCTGACAAGGTTCCTCAGTACATTGTTTCCGGTGCTCCAACCTAAAGAGAGGCCGGATGAGTGTCGTTATTCACACAAGCGACAGACGCTTCGCAAGAAAAGACTCACATAGGATGTCTCTGTTGCCATACATCTTGCTTTCTATCTCCATCCACATGATGAGTATAGATTTCAATAGGCGATAAGCGTGATCCTTCGGGAGAACTCCGTTCGTCAGCATCAATTCGAACCCTTCCCTCCTTACGTCCATATTGGCTTTCTTAAGCTCGGCTTCGGCCGCCTCTCTGTTTTCCGAGGCCACTTCAAAGCCCTTCCTTGCTGCCACATACATTGCTTCATTCTGTTCAGCCATTTTCTTGGCCAAATCGGCCTTCTCCTTAGCAACAACGAGGCGTTCCTTTGCCAACTGGATCTTCGATCTCTTCTGCACTTCGTCTGGGGCCGTCTTTTGCCGCTTTGCATCGCGCACGCTCCTGTTCATCTTGTACGGCGGAAGAACAAGCTCTTCATCCCTGTTGATGCCCCTCGTTGCAATGATTTCTGTGTAGCCAGATGCATCCCACTTACCACCGAACTCAACATTCGGCGTCTTGCCAGAATCCTCAGAGTTATTGAGGTAATAACTCACTCCCAGCGCACAAGATAGGCCATGCTCAGGGACGGGATACAGCCCATCGCTGTCAGGGAGAATGAAACTCTTCAATTTGTGCTGCACATGCTCCGGGAGACTGTTGATGTCGCGCTGTGTCAAGCTGATGTTGCGAGGGTTTGGCTCCCCGTTGAATTGGAACATTTTGGTGTCCTTCGAGATCGATGCAAGAGCAAACACCCCGACGCCATGGATGTCACTGGGGCGCAGCTCCACGTTGTGAGATTTCAGATTGCGCAGCAATTTCTCCTTTTGTCCTGACCGAGTTACTGCATCCGGTTCCTCTGAATTCCCGACGCCGTAACTTTCACTGTCACTTTCATCAGTATTTGCATCGTCTCTGCTGGAGAGAAGATCCATGATGTCTCCGTGGTGATGCTCGATATCTCAAGCAAAGCGGGCGCAATTATCGGCCCTCGTCCTAGATAGCGAGATTCGCCCCTGTATTTCAGAGTTGCGTGGCTCCTGCCAGTTTGATGGCTCCGATACTGCGCCTCAGTCACCGACGACTGACCCAATCCCTTCACTTCTGGGCCCGCCAACCTGACAATCCGGCTCGTTATGCTCACAAGAGCGTCAAGCCTCCTGCCGCCCGCCGATGTTGATTGGCTCCACAGGAGAGGGGCGGCGTCGAAGCGGCGGGTGTGGTGTGGTGGGCGGTGCGCTCGCGCAGGGGCCAAAGATACGGTTAACTACTTTTACGTAAGTACGTATGTATCCGCCGGTCCCCAGCAGTGCTCCCCTCGCCCCTCGCCCGCCCCTGCTCTCTGGTGCCGCCCAAACATGGAGCCCCGCCACCCCCACGCCGCCCACGACCGCACCCGCGAGTGGCGATCGTGCTGCCACGAGGTCTTTATGGGGCGGGATCCCAAGCGGCAGCGGCTGAACGTCGAAGACGACCGTGAATCCGAGGGCCAAATTTTTGGTGCACGTGGAGGTGCAGAGGGAGAGGCGCTGAGAGGGTGCTGGGCGGCCCCCGGCTACCTCGCCATCGACCTGACCCGCAATGGCAATAATCAACGAGAAGAAGCTGCAATTGCAGACTCCTGGATGTCCACCGCAATGGCCATGTCGGCCTCAATAGACGAGGTGTCTCAAATGATTCGACAAAAGGCAGCTTCGTACGTCAGCAGCACCGACGCGCTGGACATTTGCTTTGGGAGAGAGAAGGAGGCCGGAGGAGAGGGGACCATGACGAATGCCGATCGATCGATTTTGGAGACGGCGGCCGCCAGCTTCAGTGCGGGGATGGCCAAGTGAGTGTTTTGCAGTGCACATCGTGTCTCATTCATCCTTATGCTCACCCAATAGTGCAGGCAAATAGACTCCCTGAGACAGGCAGCGACGCCCGAGGGCGAAGCCGCCGCGGATCCCCACCAATGGGCGTCCGGCCCCGTCGGCCACCGCGCCGCCATCGCGTCCTGCCTCATGCAGCGCCTCAAATCCGAGATCATGGAGCCCATGACTCACCTGCAATCCCAGCGAGAAAAGGCGGCGCCCAAAAGCGTCCACAGCCTGGCGGGGGACGGGGCGCTGGACATTGCCCAGAATCCCATGCGGGGGTTCCGGACGCGGGCGTGGGGAGATTCGACGAGGAGGGCGCTGCCCCCGGCGCAGTGGGAGGTGGGGGAGCACGACGCCGAGCGGGATCGGAGGGAGAGGGAGCAGGAGAAGAACGAGTTTTTGGGGGTGTACGGCAAGGAGAAAGAAGAGGGGGATGGAGCGGATGCGGGGGACGTTGCGGCCAATTTGCTCCCGCCCTCGTCGGTGATGCGGTTCATGAATCTGCCCAAACCGACGCTGGAAGAGCGGGGAATCGATGCACCGCAGCGTATTGCACAGCCCACACAACGACCGCGCCCTCGAACCGTCCCGCCTCCTCCCTACGAGGAAGAGGAGCAGCACAGGGACCAACTGCAGCGCGAGTCGGCCATGCTCCTCGCCACCTATCAAACGTCCGAATTGGACTCGGTCCAGAAGGTCGAGCAATCGATGGTCGCCATCACCACCCTCCTGTCGCGCTTCACGGACCTGATTACGGAACAACAGGAGGACATATTCGCCATTCACGACGGGGCGGTGAAGAGCAAGGAGAACGTGGACAAGGGGCAGGACAATTTGGTCGACGCGGCGGAGAGGGGGGCCAAGAGCCGCCATCCAATGGCGTCGTTCATTGTGCTCATGGCGCTGCTGCTGCTGTTTTTCAACTGGATCTTGCCGTAACAACTAGCGGTTACATTTACTGCGCCTTTGTGATGATAAGAATAGCACAGCAGAGGAAGCCACATAGCTATGCCCACAGCTTGATGGTGTGATCCCGGCTGGCGCTCAACAGAAGCGACGGATGCTTCACGGCCTTCAGATCGAGAATGGAGTCCAAGTGTCGACTTTCGCACTTGGCCGCGCCCTGCCGGTTGCGCAACGGGAGCTTGCTGCTTTCCATCAGTCCCGTCGGGGGCATGGCCGGCTGCCGACAAAGGATCAAGCGCGAAGTGCGGCCGTGTTGCACCTGCTCGAAGCTGGGTGGGGGCTGGTTGCGCTCGAGGCCGCTGACGCAGTACGATTTGGACGCCGTGTTCATGTCCCAGTATCGGATCTGGCCATCGGAGCCGCCCGTCATGAGATAGGATGGGCCTTGGCGGTTGATGCCGCCGATCAATGCATTGATGCTGTCGGTCGTTGGCCGCCGGGTGGTCATTTGGATCGCTGCGTCCAACGACACTAGCCGGTTCCCTGAACGCCCGGGGATGCCGACGCTTTCGAGCGAGGGCATCGCAAGGCAGTCTGGCGGCAATGCCGACTGATCCACGTACGAAAGCTGAGAATCCAGCACTCGATAGCACTGGAGACAGCTTCCAGTGGACACATCGAACAGCGAAGCTTCGTTGCTATCCAAGCCCATGAAGACCAGAGGGCGTGAGGACTCGTCTTGGACATCAGCAAAACCTCGGGTGAGCCGTTTGATCGGTGAACTCCTATTGTGGCGCCAGAGCTTCACCATCGTCTGGTATCGAATGTCCCACAACCCAACGTATCCTCGGCTGGTGCCGGCCACAATCCAATTCTTGCCATTGCCGACTTCCATGTCCGTCAGGTATCCCAGCTCGGGCTTTAGACTCAAGGCGAAGGGCTCGCGTGCGCATCTGATGTCCAGCGAATGAATGTTGCCTTTCTGCGTGGCGTAGGCCAATATCGAAGCTGACGGAGAGTTGAAATGGGAAACAGCCTGCACTTCTCCTTCGTTGAGGTTGATGCGGCGCAAAGTGGTGTGTCCTGACACTCTCAGCCTCTTTGGTTGCTGAGTCTGATGCGATGCTACCATGTCGACCCTCCAAAGATGCAGGGATCCGTCGCTGGCAGCAGTTGCCGTGGAATGGCTGTGCTCCAAAATCGAGACGTCGTTGATTCTGACAGCAGATAGATCATTCTCGATCTTGTGGCCATCGTAGGTGAGGCAGCTCTGAATGTCACCGCCAGAATCGTGCGCCTGACGAAGCTCAAAAACTTTACTCGTGCCGTCGTAGCTAGCGGACACGAAGAACGATTCGTCCTCCGACACTGCCAGGCGATTGACTGGTCCCATGTGCTCAGATGCTCCCGTGCTCCCAACAAGGTTGTCCTCCTTTGGACTCCAGTGATGCCTTGTGCTAGCATCGCCGGCGACGCGAGCAAGACCAAAGCTGGGCGAAAGTGGAGGCACATCCAAGGCCCCAATTTTGCTGTGCACTGCCGAGCTTTCTGGCACCAACTGGTCGCTGACTGACGCAGATCCCCATTCTCCGCCTCCTGCCGATTCGAGAACCTTGACCTCTGGTCGGGTAAGAAAGGAAGCTATAACCTCAGCGGAAATGTCCTCCTTGTTTCCCACCAGACCAGAAAGCTTCTTCTCGTCCACTCGATTGATCAGTATGTGAGGCGATATATTGGCCGGGTGTTCGATGCCGAGGCCGTAAACTACAAAGCGAGGGTTGACGTCAGAAGTTGGCTTTGTCGATAAAGATACCAAAAGCAGATGCCGAGGTACAACGCAGCTCACCTTTCTGAAGAGACAGGAACCCAAGAGAGTGGAACGCAGCACTGAGTTCTGGGTCTTTTGCAGCAGCCAGATGCAACGGCTCAAACCACTTGAGGCTGTTCTTCGATACCAACTCCACAGACTTTTGGCTTGGCACGGAAAGGCTGTTGGCAAGTTTGGTAGAGATTTCGATCTCCGCGTCGATACTCTTTATTTCCTGCGAAGATTCAGAGGCAGTCGTTGCTTCCACAAGAGGATCTTTGAGGCATGCAAGTAGGTGGGGCATGGACTCGAAGGTGGGCTTGTACTGAAGGTAAGGCCGCAGCAGTTGGTTGACGAACACTTCTGCATCCGTATCGCCGAGGACCTTCCAGCTCACGAGAACCAACGATGCCGCGTCTGTACGCACAACCTGAGATGGATGCAGCAAAAGCGGGCCGCATCTCCGGATCACGCCTTGCTTCTTGCGACGAGATCTCGACGGGCTTTCGTTGGGTGATGGCAATGCTCCCGCTATCTCGGTTCCAAGAAGAGAGGCCCGAGTCAACAGCGACAGTGACACCAAAGTTGACAGGCAGCGCAGTGCTTCGCTAATGACCTGCTCCACATCGTCATTCAGCGCCGTTTCGATGCAAGGGATCGCAAACTGTTCGGTAGCAGCGCGCCCAACAGAGAGGCAAACCGATGGCAGGTGCCGACAGAGCGATGCCCGCAATTGCCAATTCTGCCGATCGTTCAAGAAAGCAAGAAGAATCGGCAGGATTTGGAAGGAGTACTCCTCTCCAAAGAAGTGACACAAGCGAGGGAGCCCGCTCAACAGCGCTTGCTTCGACTGCGACGAGTGGTCAGAAGTATCGGTAGTGATGTGGATCACCCATCGAAATACCACGTCGTGCAACACTGCCAGATCTGAATCATATGTGCTCTTGATTGTAACAGACGAGGGAGCCAAAGCATCGACGTTCGACAAATGAGCGCCATCATCGGAAGAGCTGCTCTGCTTCCCTAGTAGATTGGCGGCTTCTTCTGAAAACATGGCAGCCGATGTGCCAGCGTTGTCGTTGCCACCACTTTGCCTCCCCGCCACCGCCTCATACAGGCTGACGGAGTGTCCAACATCGAGGAACCGCAACGCACTTTCCGCGAGACTGGCAATGTTTTGCGCAAACGCCACTCGGACGATCAAGGAAGAGTCCGTGATGAGGTGCGCCACCTTTTTGAACACGTATCGCGGAAAGAGCATGGCGTCCGACGGAGGGAAGGTCGTCACCAGCGATAAGACCGATGCTAGGACCGAAATTCCCGATGCCCGCACGATCGACTCCGGATCCTGAAGCAGCGACGTCACGAAAGGGACTATCCTCTGAAGTCGAATCTCGTCGGATGTGAAGAGGGCAATTCGATGCACTGCCAGAAAGAGGACAAGACGCATGATGTTAGCAGGTCAACATGCATGACAGATAGCGAATGCAGATTGGAACTCACTCAATTTCAGCGCCACAAACTTGGACGACGCCCGCTGCACGTGCCCCACAGAAGAGAACACCACCTGGAGTAGTTTGATGATTGCCGATTGCGATGGGGAGGCCTGCGATGCCCGATTGACGTCGGAGCCTTTGGGCTTTTCAAACATCGACAAGGACTTCGGCAATGCGACCTCTGTTTGATCGGGAGAGCTTTCCGCGTTGGCTGCGAGCACGCCTGAGTCGAGTTGCGACAGGAGGCTCTCCGTCTCGGCGAGAAGCTCGTCCAAGGAGAAATGGGATAGGTCGCTCTTGGCGTTGCTCTTCCCAACCTTCGACGCTTTTTCCGATTTGGGAGCATCTTTTGCTGCCACCGGATCCTCAAACTGGCGTAGCGAGGGTCCCAGCGCTCGAGCAAAGTAGGCCGCGCCCCACTCATCGTCAACCCCGACTGTGGCCTTCAAGATTCCTCCATAGTTGCACGCCGCCAGGGCGATGCGGGCGTCAGGCGACAAAATCTGCGTTCGCAACCGCAGCATGAAAGGGTACAACGCCGACGCGAAGCAGGGCGGCAGCGGCGCGAGGGTTGGCTCACCCTTGGCCTCGTCCTTCCCCGATTTACCCTTCTTCTTCTTCGAGCTCGTAGACGAGAGGCGCTCCAGGTATTCCAGCGGCTGCAGCCGCTCGGACGGATCGAGGCTCAGCATGTGCCGGCACGCCGCCCGCATCTTCGAGGATTCGATCTTGTCCAATTTTTGCTTGAGGGATTGGGGCAATGTGGATCCGTCGCCGCCCAGCCGTTTGTATTCCATGAGATCTCCCAAATCCAGCGCCCGTTCGCCGTTCAGAAAGAGCTCGATGAGCACGCATCCCAACGAAAAGACGTCCATGGCCGGGGTAAGTTTGGTCGGTGCATCCTCGCTCCCACTTCCCGAGGAAAACCGCTCCGGACTCAGACAGCACTTCCTCTCCCCGTTTCCGCTGTGGTGGCCCCCCAAGCTCTCCGTCCTAACCTCGTCACCTCCCCTCCCCTCGAACCAGTGCCGCCACTGGGAGGGATCGTCGTCCGGCAAGACCACCGGCTTGTAATGCTGGCATCCCACATCGCCGATCAGGACCCAATTCCAGCTGGTGAGGAGGACGTTTTCCGTGGTGAGGTGGCCGTGGCACACGCCCGCGTCGTGGAGGGATTGGATCGCCTTCAGGAGCTGGAAGGTGATCCAGTTCTTCTCGATGAGGGTCAGAAACGGCCTCGATACAAGACGATCCGAGAGTGATGCATGAGCATGCTGCCTCAGCAAGTACACCGGCCTCGCCACCGGAGCGTCGGCCGCTTGGTTGTTGGGCGCGGAAGATTGACCCACGGCCCACCGTGCATATGCCAGCACATGTGGATGTTTCTGCGGATCGGAGAGGAGGCTCCGCAATCGTTTCAATTCGGCGTCCCCCTCGGCCAGCGCCGCGCGCAACGGACCCTCCCCCTCTTCGGACCGGACGAGGAACGACTTGCACGCCAGTTCGACCGTGCACGGGAGGGAGGCCGCGGCTGAATTGTCCGATTCAGCGGCAGCGCCAGTTTTGGTGTCTATCCGGGAAACCCTCGCCCGCAGCCGGTACGAGCGCATCATCCGCCCGCTCCCGGGCCACAATCTCCCCACCGCGACCAGCTGCCCGCCCAACACGGATGGATTGAGATCTTTCGGGAGGGAGGATAAGAGTGGATCGCTGGAGGAGGCATTGCCCCCTCCTCCCAGGGCGGCGCCCAGCGCCTGGCCGACCGTCTGGTTGGCTGTATCAATGTTGTAAACGGCCGCGTCGTCGGATGGGCCGGAGCCGCCGAGGATTTGGATGGAGATGTGCGGGTTGAATTTCCCGGCATCTAATAGTGACGACGCCTCGTCGCCTTTGTCCGCGGAATTGAATGCACCCGCCGTCTTTTCCGGAGAGCCCGAGGCATCCGTGCTCGACGGGGCGTTGCCCATTGTTAGTTGTTCAGTTGATTTGTTGGTTGCAATGTTCTGATGGTGGAGCTGCACCTCCGGCTCCGGAATAAAAATTGTTGCAACTCCTTTCCTTGCCGCTGGAGCGCAGCGGCGCCCACTCCACACTTACCACGAGCAGCGGCGCCTCCTCCACCCTCAGGGTGGTGGCGGCGGGCAGGGAGTTCGAGGGATGGCGGCCCAGCACCCAGCGCGGAGGAGGTCAGCTTGATTGCTTGATCTTTTGAGCTACCTACTCCCTACCTACTTGAAGCCCTGGTTCGCGTAAGTTGGGAGATGTAGCCTCTCAGCGTTTTCTTTCTTTTCATTCACTGCACGTTGCACGTTGACGATCGATGCATGCGCCTCCGCGCTGGCTTGACCACTCGCCGGCGTTGGGGACTGTCGCGTCGCCCATAGAACCCGCTCGCAGCCTCTCGGACCGGCGCGATGAGTAGCGCCGGCGCAGAGGGATGTCGGTGCATCGACACAACAGAAACACTCGCCTCCCTCCCCGACCGCGCCTGCACCACCTCAGATGGAAACGATGGAGTGTTGCTCGGCATCGCCGGAGTTGACCCGTGCGTCGACTACGACTACGGCGCGTCGGCCTGTCTTCCTCACGATTTGGGCGTCGATTCCAATTGCATAGCGTCGAACAACGCGACACTGCCCGACTACTGCAATCGCTCCTGGTGCTACGTGAACCGTACGCAGTGCAGGGCCACCGAGGAGCGGGTTTACAGATCTCAGATGTTCCCGGCCGAATCGGGGGTGGACATGGTGAGCACTTGCTCTGTGTGCATATCATATGCTCAAATTTTGTGGAGGTCATCTGACGTCGCATGTTCTAGTTCTTCTCGTACAGCACGTGTGGGTCCTCTCCGGCGGACTGGTTCGAGAGCACCCACTACGCGTTAGGTGGGGTGGCCATGACGGCCATCGCGCCCAACTACAACATTTTGCCTTGGGTTTACACGCGAGATTACGACGGGAACATCCCGGCGGTGCCGGGGGAGGAGTATTACGACAGCAACGTGCCCCCGGAAGGTGTGCATCAACTTTGTCAATGCCCTGCAGAAGATGTCTGATGAGGATTTTACCGTAAGCTATGTCCCCGGATCGAGGGCGTCGGCGAAGGTCCATCCGTCGAGCCCGGGGAATGCGGCCGTGCAAGATGTGGTGGACGGAATTGCGGACATTGCCATGGTCCCATTTGGATCACTGGGGGACGACTGAAGAAGGTGACCTTCACAATGCCAATTCACCACGATCGAACGGTGCTGGTCATCCCAAAGCCAGGCTCGGCCAACTCATTGAGTGCGGAGACGCAAAAGGTGCTGGATCCTTTCACCTATGGAGTTTGGGCGTTACTGATAGCAATGATTGCCGTGGCGGCTCTGCTGGCCACGTGGTTCTCTGGCAAGGGAGCGAAGCTGACGCGACGCGGACAAAGACACGCGTCGGGGCGCGTGAAGAAGAGAGTCCTGGCGCGGCTGTATTGACGAGTTCTTGCAAAACGGAACTTTTTTCTGCAGCGCCGGCATTGAACAAAAGGAAGGGGCGAGTCTCCCACATCGGCTGCTGATGTTCGGCTTTGCTTTCTTCATCCTCATCCTCGTGTCAGCTTATGTGTCAAATCTGGCGGCGTTTCTGACGCGATCAAAGTCGAGTTACGTGGGCACAATCGAAGAGTCAATTGCCTTGGGATACAAGATATGCGCACATCCGGCGTTGCAATCAGACCTCGAGCTGGCACACCCCAACGCGAATTTCGTCTTCAATCAAGAGGGAAGGGAACTGTACGGTCTGCTCGATGATTATGACGCTGGGTTGTGCGAGGTCATGGCAGTGGGCAAAATGGACTCCTTGGGGGACCTCAATCTGATGGCTCTCTTCTGTGACCGGAAGCTCGTCTACACCGACAGCCTCGTCATCGAAAATGTGAGTGAACATCTCTCGTGTTAAGACGATGTTTGCAATTCTCTGGCGGAGCTCACTTTTATGATCATGCACACCAAGTAGCCTGTTGGATTTCCCATCAGATCGGACCTTGCGTCTGGCTTCAGCTATTGGATTTATCAGGGCGAGAAGTACTCTGACGTGACGGTCGAAACGTTGGAAGAGGCGTACAACCTCGAGTACAACAGAGAGCCCCGATGTAATGTCTTATTGTCGGAGCAGGATGCGGAGGAGGATGAGTTCGCACAGATTGGCGTCGAGAATTGTAAGGACATTTGCTCCAACTTATCAGATCCAAAATGCATCTCACGTCTGTCGTTACTGCAGTGATTTTTCCAACCATGTTCTTCGTCGGCTGCGCGGTTGTTGCAATAATCTTGCAACTTTATCACGAGCGGATGATGAAGACCCACCGTCGAGGTTCTGGTTCTTTGGTGGGCCGGTCATCGACACTCAATCTCTACGCCGGGATGTCGCACAACCCCTTACACTCGCGCGACAAAAAGTACGACGACAAAGAGGACGAGGAAGAAGGGTTTCCGGATCCAACCCCCCAACAACTCCAAAGCATGAAGTCGGTGCTCAGCAGAGCAGAACGGCGTCTAGAGGATGGCCAAAGTCCTGAAGAAGCGATGGAGATTCAACCACCTCGACGGCCCACGGGTTCCTCTCTTGCCACTGGAGTAGTCACCTCCAGCGCGGTCGAGCTTGATAGGTTCGGAGAGAAGAATGGCGATGCCGACCGCATTGCCAAAGAGAAAGACAGCATCGGAGATCCTCAATGCAATGCGGACGACATGGCATTGTCTCGGCTAGACAGCGGTGTGATGGACAAATTGGATGATTTCATTCTCTGCTACCAGTCAATGAAGAGGCGTAAGAAGCTAGTGTCGACAAAGTAAACCGGTGCAGTGTCGTTTCTTCATTGATCCTGATTCCTGATGAGTGCTTTACATTTCGATCGTGCAACTTCGACACTCATCGTGGCAGCAGTCACAGCAATAAGACTCCGGGCAGTATTGGCATCGGATCATCTCCTCACACTCGATGCACTGAACAGCTCGTTCCCATCGGCCGACGTGCGCACCTACCGCAGCTCCCTCTCTCTACGACGCCGATAGGAGGCAAAAAGATTGTAAAATGCTGAGCGACACCGTTGGCACAAACCCGAATCAGTATCCGAAAGCCACTCTTCACCGCAGCCATGGCAATAAGCCTCGGAGCAGTTTTTGCATTGGATCATCTCCTCGCACTCAATGCACTGCACAGTACTGCAGATCTCGTAATCCCCGGCGCTCTCCCCTGTTTGGATTAGCTTCTCTCTCTCGCAACTCCTCGCCGGAACGCACTCAGCGCAGTAAATTTTGCGACAAACTCCGCAGGCCGAACCTTCGTGGCATTGCGCGCAAAAGTTCCGGAGGCAGTTGTAGCACGTAAACCCCTGCAGACCGGTGTCGCCGTCAACCCAAGGACTTCCGTCAGTGCACCCCACGCACATTACGTCTGGCCCCGCGCAATTAAAGGGTCGGCTTTCCAAAAGCATTTCGTACCTCCCCAAGAAAGCCCGCAGTGCCCCATCGATGTGGGTGGAATCGGTCCAATTTTCGGGCAGTTGCAACTGCCTCAGCGCATTTCCGGGGGCGTCCACAATCGCCCAAAGGATGGGGAGAACCGCCTGCTCGCAGACGGACAGCTCGTGCCCGACGTTGGGTCTCTCGTGCTCCTTCACCATGCTCAGATCGAGCTGCTCCAGCACTGTAGATCCTCTCAGCGGTTCCAGCCCGTGGCCCACGATTTTCCAACAGCCCGTCAACTTCAGCCTCTTGACGTGGCGCTTGGCGTCGATGCACGCGAGCAGCGCCCCGAGGTCTCCATCCGACAATTTCTTTGCCAGATTTTTGTCCACATCCCCCAAATCAAGAATTTCACACGCCCCCCTCAAAGAGAGGGCGACCACGATCGCTTCACTGGCGGGCGACGGCCGCCGATCCCAATTGCAACTCTGCCATAGCCAGGAGGTGAGGATAAATTTGGATTAAGCAAATCTGGAAGAGCAAATCTGGAAAACATTCAGCG
>JALLAP010000176.1:0-17230 GCA_036939355.1 Thalassiosira profunda | reverse complement strand
GGAGGATGGTGCAAATGGAAGGGCTTGAGGGAGTTGCTCAGGGATGGCGTGCATACATTTGGATCATAGCTCGGACGATTCGTTCTACACTTAGACTTGTGCTGGGTGGCGGCTGCATTCGTCTTGTTGTTGAGGAGCAGCCAGATAGCCAACCTCTTCTCCTCTCCGTCTCTCTCCGTCTACTACTCAAAATCGAAGGTATGGCTCCCATTCTCCTGAAACTTCTCGATGATTGGGCGCATGTCATTAGCGTAGCCAGAAAACGCGTCGCGGATCCTGATGTACTCCGCCTCAAACTCAGCCTTCCCCTGGGCCTCCATCTCCAAACGTCCCTTCAACGACTCGATTTGCACCTGCATGGCCGCCTTATCGCCTTTGAGTCCAATGTTTGTTTTCGTGAGAGCCTCGTTCGTCTCCTCGAGCTCGCTTTTGTCATCGCGAAGAGACGTGTTCTCCGATTCCAGCTCCTTGATCCGAGCCAGGAGGTCGGCGTCAGCGCTCTTAGCCGGGGCCTTCCTCGGCGCGACTTTGCCGGTTTGCACGGCTCCATCGATGGCGACAAAAGCGTTGTTCGACTCTGTGGGAACGTACTCATCTGCTTCGTCGATGGGATCTAGAATACCCTTGAGGACATCCTGGATCTGCCCAAAACTAGCCGTTTCTTCGCCGTCGTCGTCGTCAACATCCAAGCCACCGGTGGCAATGTGAGCACGCTTGCCATCCTCCTCGAGGCTAGTGTCATTGCTGCGAACATCGTACTCGTCTTCGGCCTCATCCCGGACACACGCAGCAGGCTTCTTCTCATCATCGAGGCGAGCGATGTCCGTCTGCGTCCTCGCCTCCCTCGCGGGGCTGCGAGCCACACTTTCCT
Source organism: Thalassiosira profunda (assembly GCA_036939355.1). Taxonomy (NCBI): domain Eukaryota; phylum Bacillariophyta; class Thalassiosirophyceae; order Thalassiosirales; family Thalassiosiraceae; genus Thalassiosira; species Thalassiosira profunda. Next base: position 16,359 of record JALLAP010000176.1, on the reverse strand, counting down.
CGAGACTAGCATCGCTGCTGTGAGCATCGTCCTCCTCTTCCGTCTCGTCCCTAACACGCGCAGCGGGCTTCTTTCCTTCCTCATCGCTGTCGCTCAGCGTCAACATCTCCCTCGCCGGGCTCTTGGCTACGCCCTTCTTCTTTGGAGTGCGGTCTGTCTTTCTCTCGGGCGTCGAATGCCGCTCTTTGAGGGTGACCACGCCGATGCCCGCCTCGTAGTAACAAGACAGTCCGCACGCGCCGCACTCCCTCGCATCGTAGGAGCACACCGCCTATTAGAGAACAAAGAAGCAACACGATTGAGTTGAAATGTAACTCGAGCGCTGAGCGAAAAGACTGGGCTTACCTCGCAGCGTGGACAATCGAAGCCGTGCCCGACCTTGGTGGCCGAAGAGGCAGTCCCATTCCTCGTTTTGGGAAAGTTCTGCTGATCGAAGCGCTGGATGGCCTTCGGACGGCGCTTGGGCCTTTGATTGGGGGCATTTCCGGCGGACGGCCCCGAGAGTTGGCGAGAGGGCGCGTCGAACGCAAAGAGCGGGCCGTTGCCTTCGCTGTCGACGCCCTTGGCGCTCCTCCTCTTGGCCGGTTTCTTTGGCATCTTTGCTTCACTTATGACCAACCAGTCTCCGAGCGGCCGCGTCCTTCCGCTAACTCGAGGGAAGGCGGAGGAGGCGCTTTGTTGGTCAACGTGGATGTGTGTGCGAAAATGTCTTTCGCGACTCAGCCGCAGTCGAATTCCATCCCCAAGTGTGGGTCCAAGACGAGTGTTGAGTGTCGACCGACTCTTCAATGTGAGCATCTGTCATCGTTTCCCTGCGCTGCCCAGCTGGCCCTCTGTTACTTAGTGTGTAGAGGGGTCATTCACCTCCAACATTGGCCGCCCACTCTGCAGGAAGCTGACCCTTTGGCAGAAGCCGTTTCTTGAAGTGCTTAATCTCTGCCATCACCCTCCTTCCCACGAGTCCGCTTTTGGCGCATAACTTGAACAGGGGCTGGCAATGCAAGCATCAGAGAGAGACGAGGCGGTCAGACGCCGTGTCGAATGCAGAGTGCTCACCTCCACAAGCCTAAATTTTGTATCGTCATCGCCTGTCGACATGCACGTTCTGATCACCAGGCCAAAGCTGTCTGCATCGACCGAATTACTCTCTCGGCCCAACCTCAGAAGCTCAAAGGCCGCTTCGATCGCTTTTTGGCCTCCCGTTCTGGCACAGGCGCTGATTGCGGCATTCAATGGCGCTGTCGGCAGAATGCCCAGATCCTCTTTCATCTGCCGAACGACAGTTAGGGCGTGCAATGGTGCATTATCTGATCCACTTCTGGCAAGTGGACCCAGAATGGATGCGTAGCACCCCGCATCTGGCTTGATATTTGGCACGCCTTCTCCGTCCAATGCTTTCATGCTCTCCAACACACGCAGAGCATCCTCGATCTTTCCCGCCTTGCTCAGAGTGGTCATTGCAGCTCCAAACCCAACCACTGTGGGCAGTATTGTTGATTTGTCGCCATCCCTGTAGCGACGCATTCGCTCCGCCAGAAAAGCCAGGGCCTCGGCAGCCACTCTTCTATCCTTTGCTTCGCTATAAGCGATGAGCACTAGATTGCAGAGTCCAGAATCAAGTGTGTGCGCTCTAGCAGGATCTTCCATCCACTCCCAGGCCTTGCGCGCCATCGTAGCGTGCTCCATCTTGTGAGACTTCGATAGGGCCAGCAACAAGGCCAGCAATCCGGCACGATCTATTGGCATTGATTTCTCTTTGTCCATTGCTCGTTCGAGGCAAGATGCGGCCACATGCGCGGCGCGGAGCGGGTTCACTTTCCCTTGCAGCCTCAACACGTTGGTGTAAGTGATAATGTCTGGGGCGATGGCTCCATCCGATTTGGCGCTTTCTTCCATGTCCGCAAGCAGCTTCGTCACCTTCTTTGCATTCTCTTTTGTGGGCGACTGGGCAAGCTTGCCAATGACGATATTGTAGGCGATTGTGTCTGAGACGACGGCAGTATTTCCACGCTTCCGCTGACTCTCCATCGCCATCAAGGTCCTGTAGATTGTATTCTCGGCCCAGTCTTGCGGCTTGCTTCGCGAGAGCATTCCGATAACGCAATTGAATACGAAAGAGGTTGGCTTCGCCGCTTCGTATCCACCACTGTAGAGTTTCAACATGTCCCTCAGGTGGTCGACTGCTTTTTGAGCCTTCCCCTGGGAACGACTGCGGCTCAATTCGCTAATCAACATATTGTACGTTGCCACGTCAGGACGGGCGTTTCCACCAACACTATCCATCATTGCCATCAACTCCTCTGCCTGCTCGATTTTGTTTGGGCTACTTCCCTTGAGCATCGCGCTGAGAAGAATGTTGAAAGGAATCGCCGAAGGCTCAAGCTTTGGCTCTGGCCCATCAATGATATTTGACAACAGCTCCTTTCCTTGACTGATGGACTCGTCGCTCCCTTCATTGGCGTACGCTTCAACGAGGCTCACATACATGTTCAGGTCCGGAGTGGCATCCATATTCCTCATCCTGTCCATCAACTCCTTCACTCTTATTGCGGCATCGTGCAAGCCGCTCTTGGCAACGACGTGAGCAGCCGCACTGTAGCAAGAAGCGACGTTGGCATCCGCATCAAAATGCAGCCCCTCCAACTCATCCAACAGTGCCATCGTCTTTTCTACCCCAGTCGATGCATCCTCTGGATCGACCTTGGCGTAGGCCCGGATGACTGTAGCAAAGCCGACCGCGTCCGGAACGTACTTGATCATCATTCTCAGAACCGTTTCCGCTCGCTCCGCGGCATTGATCCCGCCTCCGCTGTTGCTCCACGCCTTGAGCACGGTATTGAACGACGTGGCGTCCATTCGCGTGTCCTCGCCCTGCTGAGAGCGCTCCGACATTTGCAGCAACAAGTCTTCGGCGCGCTGCGCAGCCAGAGGATCGTTCTGCCGCGATGCGTAGTAATTGATGAGCGAGTTGTACGTGACCTTATCCGGGCGGATGCGCGATTGATAGTCGTCGTCAGCCTCTCTGGCGAATGCGTACATCTTTTCCAGCACCCCCTCCACCTTGTCTAGCGAGTCGTCGTCGCATTTGGAGTAAGCGTTGATGAGGCAATTGTAGCTGAATTTGTCCGGACGTGCCAGTTGATGACCGGAATCAGCAGCATCTTCGCTGCCGCGAAAATATCGCTCCTCCATCCTGTGTATGATCGACTGCACTCTGTCGACAATCTTCGATCCATCCACATTGCTCTGGTTCCATGCATCCATGCAAATGTTGTACATTTCCGAATCGACGAGGACATCAATGTCCCTCCTGGCCGTTTGCTCTTGGTACAGCCGCTCCAGTAATGCCTCCGCCAACGTCGCCCCCTGCTCGTTGCGCCACTTGGACACGATGGAAAGGAACGCCCTCGCCTTTTGCATGTTGTCGTCGTGCATCCGCCCGATGGGGATGCGTTTGAGGATGTAGTGCACGTTGGAATGCAAAGAATGCTGTTCATCGGCTGGTTCTGGAGCTACCCCCCTGCTCCTCTGATTAAGTTCTAATGATGCAAAATTATTTACGGAAGAATCGCCAAAGAGCCTATGCTGCAAGCGGAAAGGCCAACGCGAATCCGACGACGCCAGCGGTGGCAATTGCAATTGGCGGCAACAGTGGTGGGCGTTGCATCGCGGCCTCACAGTTGGTCCGTTCAATCGCCGGGTATCTGCACCCGTCTCAGTAGGCAGGCGTCCACGAGCAAATGCATTGGTCAGATATTGCAAAGTCGATTTGCTTCTGGGCGACATGACGGTCGACACACGCTTGCTCATCCCGAGGTGCACCGGTGCACCAGCATCCAAATTATGTGCACAAAATGTGTTCGTCAATAACGGCCTACACGATGCAAGGCATGCCTCCTGGCGACATCGTCAGGAGCGGGCGGAGCCGAGTGGGCGCTAAGGAGCAGCTCAGCAGCGGGGCAGGCGGCCGGCAGGGGAGCGGTCAGGCGGCGGGCGCCGGCGGAAAGAGGAAAGAGGAGAGGGACGGGACGGATATATGGAAGGTTACCATGCCCGCCCATCGCATCGGCCATCGCCGCCTGCCTCCCATCACCTCGCGCCCCACGCCATCTCTCAGCACCATGACCGCCCGCGGTCGGGCGGCCGCCATCGCCTGTGCCGCACCGACGGCGCTGGCCTTCTCGCATGTTCCCCTGCGGCGTCCCATCCGAGCGATGGCGCCATCGGCACCCTCCCCCTCCCATCACGCGCCGTCCTGCCCCCCGCTCTTCATGTCCGGCGCCAAATTCGACAAGATCGACGAGGACGACGACCAGGTCATGGCCTTTATGGATGTCGATGGCGATAGCGGCATCGACTGCTACGTGGATAGCTACGCGACCGTCGATGGGGGTGAGGCATGGTTGGGTCGTTGTTGCGCACATGATATGCTCTCGTGTTCCTCATTTCCCATTATCTTTGCAACTAAACCTGATCACAGTGGAATACACGATCGGCAGTCCGTGCGATTACGCCGTGGCGCTGTGCTACTTCCAGGACGACGACCAGCTCATCCCGATCGAGCTGGACGATCCGTTGATGGACGACGTCTTTCCAATTGCGGAGGGCATCATTGAGGACGAATTTCAGGACGAGCTGGTGCTGCTGCGGACTCCGCAGACGTTGACGCTGGTGGGAGAGTTGGAAGAGAACGAGGACGAGGAAGACGAAGATTTGGACGACGGCGGCGACGAAATGAACGATACGGAAGAGGAGGTGGAAATATTGGTATCGTTCGAGGAAGATGGCCAGGAGTACCACCTCGTGCGATTGCTGGACCCGGTGCTGTTGGTCGGGAAGGCGGGAAACGAAAACACGAGGATACTCCTGACGCCGGAGGAGTCGGACAAGGTCATGCCAATGCTCGAGGATATGTTCATGAGCTATACTGAAGATGGAGAGTGATGGAGATTCTATGACCAATGAGAGTGAGGTGCAGATGGTATGAAGAGTCGAGATACATTGCAGCTACTGTAGTGTTGAAGTGAAGAGAAAATACAAACGCAGCCGGGGTCCTGCGAACGTGTGTAATGTACTCATCGACGAGGTCTCACTTCATAGTGCTAAGAGAATATCCACAGCACTGGCAAAACACTGCCGCCAGTTCAGCCAATAAAAGAGAGTCGATCGATCTCAGAGGAGATACCAATCCAATGTCTATGCCTTCTTTCTCTTTTATTATGTTACATCGTATCGCTTTTAAGCGCGGGGCTTCTCCTTCTTCTCCTTGTACAGAGCCAGGAGCGACACTCCCGCCACCTTGACGCACTTGAACCGCACTCCGGCAATATCACCCACGGAGTGTCCGGACCGTCCGAACCCGGCCACGAGCACCTCGTCGTTCTCGTCGACGTAGTTCAAGCATCCGTCCCGGGGGACGAACGCCGCAATCTTCTTCCCGTTCTTGATGAGCTGGACGCGGACGCACTTCCGAATCGCCGAATTGGGCTGCTTGGCCTCGATCCCGATCTTCTCGAGGACGATGCCCTTGGCCATCGTGGAGCCGCCCATGGGGTTGGCCTTCATGGCCGTGATGGAGTGGGCCTTGCAGTACTTGTAGTCCTTCCACCGGTTTTGGCGGCGGTGGGACCGGAGCTTGCGCCCCGTGCGGATGCCGGCGGGCTTTCCCATTGTGTGCTAGAGAGGTTGGGGTGGTGGGAAGGAAGGCTGTGTGTGATCGAAAGAGAGAGGGACAATTGTTGTGAGCGTGCACTCATGATCAGTTTTCTGACGAAGTCCCGACATCGTCGTCCGACACGCAGGGCGCCGGCGACAAGTCCACTTCCGTCCCGCAGATATTGCAACAGAGAGGAGCCTGAGCCGCAGCGGTCGATGATGCAGCCGTCGTCCCAGCGTCGTGAGACATCGGGCGGCCGACGGCGCACGCCTCGCCGCACACGCGCGGCTCCCCTCCGTCCAAATCGACGCCAATGCCGAAACCGTAGACGCAGGGGCGACAGAGGCACCAACGCCGGTCCTCCCTGCCATCCGCTGCCGCGGACAAGAGCGCCATGGTCGTCGTACCTCCAACACGATGAACGATGATGGAACGCAAGTGGAGATACCGACCGTACTTGGGGTTATGAGCCCAGTTGTCCGCTGTTGTTGCTACAAGTGGAGGCATCCGCGGCCACCCAAAATTGAAGAGGCCAAATGCCTCTCATTGCTTTTTTTTCGTCCCGCGCCCCCGCTCTCTCACTGCCCCTCACTTCTTTTGTCGGTGGCCCTCCCCGGCGACGCAGCGGCTCCTCCACCCTCTCGATACAACACCGAGGGCCACGCAACATGGCCAGCAATTCGCGCGCTCGCGGCTGTTGACGCGGGCTGCTGCGTTGACGAGAGCGAGATGTATCGAACGCTGCTGCTTGACGTGGGGCGCCGAACCGGTAGCGCGCTGTCTAGTCCCCGGGAGTGGCTACGATACTAGTCGCTGGGAGTGATATATTTTGCAATCTTTGGCAGAGATACGAGTGCAAGGTATGTTCACCTGCACATATCTTGTTGCTCCAAACGATTGCAGATGAGACGATAGGAAGCAAGTGTTGCAATGCAGGTCGAAGCGCGCACCTTGTTGCACAATGGGGAATGATTATGATGAAAACACTCTTACCCGTCTGCAAGATCGAACCTTTACTGGTCTTCAATGCATGCGATGGCCAGATGCTCGTCGAGGCAAAATGCCGGCGGCTTCTGATGCATCGAGCATTGGAGTGGCAAGCAATTCATCACGGCAATCTCTTGCAGAGATCAAAAGGATTCCTCCGAGAGGTTTGCCTCGAATTGCGTTCTGCCGTCGATCGGGGGTTGATTACACTCGTGTTTGATAGGAAGAGTATGACCCTTGGATGCTGCAAACGCACCACATTGATTGGCGGGAGCGTTATATGCACTATGAATGCAACTCGCTGACACTGATCTGCTACTCTATTTCAGGGCACATGGATGTGAATGATGTCGCCAGATGCAATAAAAGAGATGGATACCACAGGTAGAGATCACTGCAGCACGGATCCAAAAACAAAGCAACAAAGGAAAGAGGAAGGCAGACGCCGTGCTCTGGAAATCGCGTTGGCGAAGCAACAGTTATGTGACAATCCCAGCGACTATGCAGCGACGCAAAGAAGGACCGGGAAGCGGGCCAACCGAAAGAGTGCGAGGCACGGCGCGAGGAACCAGCACCGCCACAAGCATTTTGCCAAATGGATTCTGGAGCGATTTCCTCACGTCCTCGAGGAGTGCACTGACCGCAGTGCATCCAACGACGATTCGACGCAACAAATGCACATTCTAGACGTGGCTGGCGGCAAGGGCGAGCTCTCAGCCCGGCTATCCCTCTGCCACTCTCTTCGCGTGATGATGGTCGACCCGCGCCCCGCTGACGTCGCTTCTGTTTATACAAACACCGTGGTACCGAAGCTTCCAAACAAGTGGCAAAAGTCGATCGAGGAGAGGCTTATGAAGTCGCCAACATTTGTGCAGGACGAGCTCGACAAGAGATTTGCCCAGCTGGCGATCCCTTTTGTGGATCCCAACCAGTGCGCCGCACCAGGCGAGACAAATGTATTATTAGATGCAGCAGTGAGGAATGCTTCTCTGTTGGTTGGATTGCACGCGGATGGCGCCACGGAGGCCATCGTTGACGCAGCCCTGTCGTATGGCAAGCCGTTTGTCGTGGTCCCATGCTGTGTGTTCCCGAATCTATTTCGTGAGCGATACATTACGGTCCCAATCGATGGCACCGCGTGCGAAAGCAGCAAGGAGATCTCTGCGCCACTAGAGAAGCGGGTGCCCGTGCGAACGCACGACCAGTTTTGCAAATACTTGCTGTCCAAGGATCCTCGCTTTGTGACGGAGACATTGTCCTTCGAGGGAAGAAACACTGCCATTTGGTGGAATGGAAAGTAGCATTATGGAGAGTCGTCGCAACCAACGAAAAATAAAGCCTATGTTACATTCCTCGGTCTCTGGCTCAGGCTATGTATCTATGTGCACGTGCCATTCCTGAACGAGCTCGATCTCTTTTTGGCTCTTCTCGCCCATTCCCTTCCATTTGATGAGCTGTCTCCCCTCCGCCTTCCGCTTGATGCGATAGCACACCGCTGCGACCACGACCGCTAGCCCGAAGAATCCCGTCGATGTCACCTTGTGCTCGTACAAAAGCACCGACAAGGCAATGCTGATCAAGACTCGCAAGGTCATTATGATGGCAAAAACCACGGCACCAAAGTTCTTGATGGTGTAGAAGATGAACAGCTGTCCCACCGTTGCTGCAACAGAACGACCATCATTAGACACGAGTTTCAAACACAAGTCGAGTTCTCTTATCATTGGCACTCACAGCAGATGGAGAACAGGAAGAAGTGAAGTTGGATCTCCGAGTGGCGGCTGATGAAGTCGAACGCCGGCCAGAGCATTCCATCGTGGACCAGCGTGATCAGCGAGAGCACCGTCGAGAAGGCCGACGTTGCGAACATGAGCTCGATCATCGAGAGGTCCCGGTGCCGCTTGAACATTTTGCTTTGCCATTGGGACGTGAAGCTGTCGAAAAACAAGAAGAACAGGAGCAGCATGACGCCCGTCCACTTGGCACTCGTTTGCTCTCCGTAAACATCTGAATCGAAGGATAACTCGTCCGTGGAGGTCATGAACATTGCAATTCCCACCCCGATGAAGATGGCCACCACGTAATCGTAATCCGGATACGTCTGATTCCCCAGAAGCTTCCCCATCAGCATCACCGGCGCCAGCTTGAAGCTCTTGAACAGCGTCACGGCCGGGAAGCTCACGTATCTCAACGCCTCGTACTGACACCAGCTGCTCAGCATGTTCGAAATGCTCGGAAAGCTATACTCGTAAATCACCGTGCTCCGCGACGTCCGCGGCTTGAAGTAAAGCATCATCATCCCCGACATGATGAGCGTCCAGAAGCGGTTGGTGAACACCAGCGCGTACGAGTACGTGAAGTACTCCCCGGTGTGGCGGGGGTACCGCCGCGTGAGCATGCGCTCCTGGAGCAACCCCCACGAGACGAAGGTGAGGTTGAGCATGAAGGCGCAAATGGCCAGGTTCTTGTACACCTGGTCCCGGCTCTGGCTCTCCTGGTCGTAATCGAAGAGGAAGCTCGAGCTTTTCGTTCGGAACATGGTGTTGCGGCCCCCAACCACGTGTCCGGCCGCGTGCCCCCCTTCCCCCTCGTCCAGCAAGCCCGCCACCTCCTCTTCCTCGTCCGCCTCCCCGCTCCCCTCTTTCTCTTCGCCCTCCTCCTCGTCCTCGTCACTAAAGTCCGATTTATAAGCATCCTCAAGGATGTGCAGCGGCCGGCGCAGCCGCGTCACCGGCTCCTCCCGGGGCGCCAGCCACGACGGAAAATAGATCTTCGCCACCATTGTGGTAATCATCACCATGGCCACGTAGAGCAGAAAATTGGTCGACAATTCGAGGAGGGCCGCCTCGGCGGTGGGGGAGAGCAACGGTCGATTTTCAGGGGACACGTCTTGTGCACCATATTCATAGCCGGCAGTGTTGGCGTGGGAGCCGCCGCCGATGGCTCCATCGATATGATCGGAATGGCGGACGTTGATGCCCTCGAGGTGGGCAAAGTCGTCGTCCTCCGAGGGTGACGAGGGGGCCGCGTCCTCGGTCAGGACGCGGAGGAGGGCGCGGGACGCCTGGTCCGCGGCCGTGGCGAGGGTGACGAAGTCCATTATTTTTGCAACTCGCCGCACCGCCGTGTGATGCAACGGAAGTGGCACTGCCTTGCCGCTGGCAGGGTCGTGGGGCCGGCTCTGGTGATGGGGCGCCACGCCGTTGCTCCGAGACTTTGCCCGACTTGGTTCATTCACGGAGAGTGAAGGTGATTTGCAGGTGTCACTCCCTCCATCCCGGCCGTCCTCCTTCATTTCACTTCTTTGCATTTCGATTTCCGCGACGACCGAGATCCTCTCTCGCCATGGCGGAGCTGCGCAAGGTCGAGGAGGAGCTCTCCGCCCTCTCCGCGGAGTGGAAGGCCCTGCGCCGGAAGCGGCCGCGGTTCGAGGGGGCGGGCGGCGGCGAGGAGGGCGATGCCCTGGCGGCGCGGATGCCCCCGTGGAAGGAGCTGCGGGCGAAAGTGAAGGACGAGGACATCTTCCCGCCCGAGGAGGAGGCGGAGGAAGGAGATGCTGGTGTTGCGATGGAGGCCTCTGGCAGTGCTGCCGACGAAGTGAACGCCGAAGGTGGCGCAGACTCAACAAAGGAGAAAAATGATGGTGGAGCAGACGACACTCCGGGCTATTCCGAGTTTGGCATGTGCCTGGCTCCCAGCGGGGACGACAAAGGCGCAGAAAGCACGGGCGAAACAACCCCTTCGAGCAATGGGGGTAGCGGAGGAAGTATCTTTGAGAGATATGCCGCCAAAAGCGCCGCTGCTGCTGCAAAACCAAAGGTGGCTGAGACTGTTGCTGTTGAGGCAGAAGCAACTGCGGTTGAAGAGGAGGAAGAGGAAGAGGGGACCATTGAAGACGCAAACCCCAACGATGTGCTTGCCAGCCTGGAATCAATGCAAGGGCGTTTCCTGGCTCTTGCGCCGAAGATTGACAAGTTCACAAAGAAGCTGAACGATGTGAGTGCTAAATGCACATGATGTGCACATTTCCCCACTTCCCCACCTTACCCCTCCTGATCGATCAGAGAGACCCTGTGACGAAGAAACCGCGGTATGGCGAAAAGACCATCCCCAGAGTGAAGGAAGTGATCCGAGTGTACAAAGCGTTGGAGCAGGGCGTGGCATTTGTGTGCAATGATACAGACCTCGGCCCCAGCTTGATGTCCTCTCTGCGTTCAAAGCTACAACAACACACCGAGCGATTGCACGCCCAGGCTAGAGCCCTGCAATCCAAAGAGGAGCTGGAGGCGGAACGCTTCGCCAAAGAACAGCGCGAGGCCAAGGAGCGCGCTGAACAGCAGCGTCAGTTGGAGGAGCAACAGAAACGAGACGAGGAGGCCGCACTCAACCGGCAGGCGGAAGAGGCGCGGAAGGCGCGGTTGGAGGAAGAGCAACGGGCCATGGAGGCGGAACGCCGTGCGGACCAAGAATTGTTGGATCTGGTCCCCACCAAGGGAGCCGAGGGCGTGCGCGAGCAGATTGGACGCATGCGGGAGGCACTGAAGGACGATCGGGCGGCGTTGGACGTGGCCCTCGGCTCGCTGTACACGCTCTTCGAGCAAATCGTGCGCAAGCCGGAGGAGGTAAACTTTCGCCGCGTGCGGAGGGATCATCCCAAGTTCGTGGAGGACATTGGTAGACACGTCGGGGGCAGGGAGGTGTTGGTTGCCGCTGGGTTTCAGTTACAGAAGCTGGATGGGGTGCCGTGCTTCTTCTCGAAGGAGCCTCACCTCGAATCAGACATGGATGGTTGGTCGGCGTGGTTCGATGAGATGAAGCAGACCCTTGCAGTCATCGAAGAGGAAATGCTGAAGTGACGACCACATGAAGTACACTTCACCATTACAGCTACAAAGACAATCATACGTATTCATCAATCGTGCTCCGCCGAGGCGATGCCAAAACGCCCGAGGATGTGATACTCTACCACCGGGCCCTTGTTGACCTGACAGCACACTCCGCCTTCTTTTGTCACGCCCACGTCTCCGTCCTTCGAAAAGCGGAGCAGGTTCTTGTCCGGCTCCCGCACCGCCATAAAGTTCAATCGGTTGTTCACTCGCTCTGCCTCGCGGTTCAATCGAAAGATTTCCCTTCCGAGTTTGATGCCCTCGAGATTGAACGGGTTTTGTATCGCATCCTTCTTCAGTTGCAGAGTTGCTATTTGCTCCTCGATGTTCTCCATCTCCTTTACGAAGGCCTCATTCACCGACGGAGCATTTTCGCCTCCAAGAAATGGAAAGTATCCGCAAGATGAATACACTCTGCCCTTTGGTACGTACACATCACCGTCCTCGTGCTCAACTTTCTCTTCCAGCTCAATGTAAAACCTCAGTAGATCGGTGCCCAGCGGTCCATCGCTCCGGGTCACCTGCCACCCCCCGTCCTTCGCCTTGTATATCCGCTCCCCAACCGTACCTCATTATCCACTACATGCAACACCTTGGCATTGGCGTACCCTCCCCGCAGGAAATCGTCCCGCTCGTACAATTGCGCCGGCGCGAACTCCGCCACAAACGAGAGGTTGAGGCGCTGCCCCGATGCACCCCACGATTTAGGCATCCAGGTCCCTGGCTCCCGGCCGATGGAGAGGTTGACCTTCCATCGCGTTTCGTCGAGGAGGTTGGCGATGGATTTGGGGGGCTTCTTTTTGCGAGAGGCGTTGTTGTCGGTGAAGACTATTGGGGCCGGCGGGGGGAGCAGGCCCTCCTCCTCTGTTGGTGCAGACGTGTTACCTGACGTCTCTGCTGCCGAAGAGGATGCTGACGAGCTTGATGTCGATGCCAGCTGCCGCTCCAGCTCCTCCAGCCGCCGCAGCGCCTCCTCCCGCAATTCCTCGATCTCCTTTCGCAATTGTTCCGACTCTGCCTCGATCTCCGCGACGGTGGCCCTCGACTTGGAGGGCAGCGCCATTTGCAACGGCGATCGCGAGGCGAGAGTTCGTCGGTGCATGTTGTGATGTGGAACTGCAAAGGCGGACAGCGACGGCGATGCGTCCGCCACGGCCGCCAGGCCGAGCAGTAGCGCGAGCGAGTGGGTTCTCCGCATGGCTTTGCGACTCTATCCTCGCCATCCTCGCCTCTATCTGATGGCTTTCTCGCCCCAGTTTAGGGGGCGCGTCTGCTTCCCCGTAAAAAACGTTGCTTCCCCTGCAACAAATACCCTGTCATTTGTTAGAAGAATGGGGGGTCCCAACGGGGGTAGCCCGGAGGCGCGACATATCCGCCCGCTAAATCAACACCTCACCCATCACCCACACAGCCCACAGCGCCAACAATTGCAACTGCTTGCAAAGCCACCATGGCGGCCGCCCCCTCAGCCTTCCGGAGGCCCCGGCCCTCCTCGGCCCCGCTCGACGATCCCCTCGACGATACCGACGCCTTTGGCTCGGGCGGCATCCACATCCACTACCCCCTCGAGCGCCAAATATTGCCCATCGCCGCCCACCGCACCCAGATTTTGTATTCGCTTGAGAAGTACGGGCTGGTGGTGCTCGTGGGCGAGACGGGCTGCGGAAAGAGCACGCAATTGCCGCAGTATCTGTACGAGAATGGGTGGGCCGACGATCCCCCGACGCGAGGTGCAGGAAATCAAGCGATGGGTGCCTGTGAGTGCACAAGATGTGCAATGTGCCTGATGTTGTGTGGTGTGGATGAATGTGATGATGCAACTCTCTCATCTCGTCTATCGCTTTGCATGCAGCTGGTACTAGCAATAATGACGGCTACAAGGAGATCGTGTGCACCCAGCCCCGGCGCCTCGCGGCCATCACCCTCGCGAACCGCGTGGCGCAGGAGGTGAGCGATCAGTCGCTGGTGGGATACTCGGTGCGATTTGCCTCCACCTACGAGCCCGGCGTCACCAAGATTAGATACGTCACGGATGGCTGGCTGTTACGGGAGACCACATTGCTCGACCCGCTGCTGCGGCACTGCTCGGTTTTGATCATCGACGAGGCCCACGAACGAAGTCTCAACACCGAGCTGCTGCTCGGGGTGGTGAAGAAGATACGTAGGGCAAGGCCGGAACTGCGGGTTGTGGTGTGCAGTGCGACGTTAGATGCCGAGGCATTCCTGGAGTTTTTCGTGGGCAAGTTGAGGAAGCGGAAGGCAAAGAAAGCGAGCGAGGAACAACCAAAGAAGAAGAGAAAATCGCGATGGGGGAGGGTGGGGGACGACGCGGCAGCCAATAATCAGTCCAAACAAGGGGAGGCAACCGAAGAGGCGTGCCTGGACGATGGCGCAATCATCTCGGTGGACGGTCGACAACATCCAGTGGACATCTTGTACAAACAAGAGTCGGTGTCGGACTACGTCAAATCCACTGTGGAGCTCGCGCTGCAAATCCACGAGACCGACAACGACGACGGTGATATCCTCTGCTTCCTCCCCGCCGGGGACGAGATCGACGAAGCGGTGGAGATGGCCGAGAACCTTCTCTCGTCGTCGCTGCAGGCGTCGGGGAGCCAGAGCAAAGAAAGGAGAACCGTGGCGTGCCTGCCGCTGTACAGCGCCTTGCCACCCAAATTGCAATCCCAGCCGTTCTTGCCCCGGTCGAACGACGAGAAGAGGTACCGCACGCGGCGAATCATATTCGCGACGAACGTGGCGGAAACCAGCGTGACGGTGCCCAACATTGCTACAGTTATTGATTGCGGCATGGCCCGGCAGCCCTTCTTCGATCCTCACTCGGGCTTCGACCGGCTGGTCGTCTGCCCTATCAGCCAGGCTTCCGCGCAGCAGCGGGCCGGGAGGGCAGGAAGGGTGCGCCCCGGGAAGTGCTATCGATTGTACTCCGAGGAGGAGTTTAGGAAAACGATGGAGGCCGAGACCGCGCCAGAGATACAGAGGTGCAATCTGACCACGCTCATCATGACCATCAAAGCGCTAGGGGTCAAGAACGTACTGTCGTTCGACCTCATGAGCGTACCGAGTGCGGAAGCACTAGCTCACGGCCTCGAATGCCTGTACGCTCTGGGGGCGATGGACGACGATGCCGAATTGACGGCGCTGGGGAGGGAGATGGTGTATTTTCCGACCGACCCGAGGGTGTCGCGCACGCTCCTCGCCGCCCTAGACATGGAGGCGAGGGAAGGCACGCCGTCGATGGTGGCGAAGCTCATCGTGGGCGACGCGTTGACCGTCGCGGCCGCCCTGCAGGTGCGCAACCTGTTTCTTCGTCCCCGGACCGAGCGACAGAAGCGCGCTTTCGATGAGGCCATTGCCGACATATTGGACCGCTCCGGAGACCACGTGACAATGTTGCATCTGTTCGACCTCCTCGACCACTCCAACAAGATGCTATCGAACGACGAATGCCGGGACCGCTTCGTGAACCGAATGGCGCTGCAGCGAGCGTTGGACGTGCGGAACCAACTGGCCCGATTCCTGGCCCGCCGTTTCGGGGGAGGATCGGACTGGTTCGGGCAGCGGCGGCGAGAAATCGTTGGATCGCAGGCCTTCGATCCGGACGAGCGGAGCGAGTCCGTCCGCAAGTGCCTCTGCGCGGGTTTCTTCACGAATATTGCCAAACTTGGAAGCGGCGGGCGATACTACACGCTCCGGGGCAACTTTGCAGTGTCTATTGCTTCATCAAGTGTCCTGCACCGTTACGGCGAGAGCGCCGAGTACTTGATGTTTGGCCAAACGTTTGATGGAAGTCGCGGAGGCGTGGACGCGAGGCCTTGCAGCGCCGTGAGCGGGCTGTGGTTGCGGGAGCTGGCGCCGCGGTATTGGACGTGACGCTGGGCATCGACAGCGCGATGCTTCGTTCGACAGTGGTAAACAGAACCTAGATTATCAATTATTATGAATTGGGCTCGAGCACTCTATCACGTTGAACAGTTGTGCTCATCGGCCCTTTGCCTCCCCATCGAGTTAGACACACCCGCGCCTGCTCGGCTTGCCAGACTGCTCGCACTGGCCATCCGCCGGGCAGCAGGTTTGTCCATTGCCGCACACAGGGCACTGAGTTGGCGGGGACGGGCTGGGCGGCGGAGGGGTCGGGCTTGGCGGAGGAGGGTCGGTGGGAGGAGAAGGACTGGGCGGGGGGTTCGTGGGAGGCGAAGGACTGGGCGGGGGAGCACCGGAGCACTCAGCAATTTTGCACTTTCTTCCTCCGCCACCGCAGGAAACGTCCAAACCGACATCTTGAGCGCTGCAGGTATTGTCCACATCGGAACCCGTCGAGCAAATCTGGGCATTTGAGAGGACGACGTTGTTTTTCTCGCAGCGGTACTTGAATATGGGAGCAACGGTCGGCTGATCGGTGGGTTGCGGGGTGGGCGCTGGCGTCGGAAAGGGCGTCGTCGGCGGCGAGGTCGGAAACGGAGTCGTGGGAGGGTTCGTCGGAGCCGGCGTCGTGGGGGGCGGCGTGGGAGGCTGAGAAAGGGATAAGTTGATGAGATTGGTTGCTTGCAAGAAAACTCGAAGGGCAGATAAGCGAACAAACACTCACAGGCGTCGGCGGGTTCGTGGGAGCGTTGGTTGGCGGTGGGCCCGTCGGCGGGGATGGAGCGGGAGGAGGCGGGCTGGGCGGAGGCGGCGATGATCCGGCGTTGATCGTAATGTCAGCGGTTCCCGTGCTGGTGTTGATCGCATTGACCGTGATGGTGTCGCTCGTGCCAGTGATGGTGGTCGAGGCACCGACGCCAAGCTTGTGCAACAACTCGGACGCGCTGT
>JALLAP010000175.1:0-17498 GCA_036939355.1 Thalassiosira profunda | reverse complement strand
GTCGGAAGTTCTTTGGCGTGTGCAGCAGTCAACAATCAGGTGACCGATCTTTGGGAGTTCAAGGAGGAAGAGTAATTGCAACTACTCCTCGAACCATAATGATACTCCTTCACAATAATCCACAACGCACACATTAACATCGCAGTGCTCCTGAAAAGGGGTTGGTGACCAAGTCATCGAGGCGAGGCGAGGCGAGGCGAGGCGGGCGTGCGCTACAATACCTAATTACGTAGTAATTTCGACCCTCAGGGTAGAGTGTAGAGTCGGTCACCACCCCCCCCCCCGCACCCCCCATTGCAGCAAGTCGGTGCACCCCCGCAGCCCTCTCCGCTGCCATGGTCGCCCTCCGCCCGCTGCACCTCCTCCTGGCCGCCGCGGGCCTCCCCGCGGTGGCGGGGTTTGCGCCGCCGCGGCCACTTTCGGCGATTTCTCCGCGAGGGACGGTAGGCCACGCCGATTTGCAAACATCAACATGTAGTACGTCATCGGCCGATGTGCACTGCGCGCGACGAAGGGGCGGGGGCGTGGCGCGTTCCTCGGTGCACCCCTCCGTCGGAAGGAGCGGCGGCGCGCGATACGCAGCGGCAACATCAAAGCTACACGCGGTGGCGTCCGCGGACAGCACCTTCCCGGCCCGCCGCGAGCGCGCCCTCTTCGAGATCCGCACCCTGATCCGCGTCCTCCTCCCGGCCCTCCTCGCGGGCGTCGCCGCCTTCGCGGCCATGCCCGAATTGTGCCACCGCATATCCGTCTTTGTCACCAGAGTCACGCATCCGGCCCAGATTGGCATGCTAAATGATGCGGTGGCCAGCTTTGTCGGGCTCATCGGACTGCTGTACTCGATCCTCGTGGGGCAGGTGTTCGGCTTTTTGTACAGCCAGCAGGAGGCATTGTACTACGCGCTGTTCGACGAGGTGACCGAGGCCAAGAGCCTGCTAGAACAAGTTGCGCTGGTGTCCCAGGGGCGGACGATGTATTCGACCTGCCTCGATTCCATTGCGAGATATGTGAGGGACGATCTCCTCGGCGGGACGGCGGGCACGTCTCCGACGAGCAAAGGACAAAAGACGCCGTCAACGCCGTCGGTGACGCCGAGCTTGATCCTGAGCGCCCGCCCGGCCGACGATCCACTCGAGGCAATATTGTACTTGACCAGCGTGGGCGTGCCGGGGGGCGTGTACGACACGGTCCGCAGTTTGCGGCAGGCCCGGGCCCGACGGTTGGGGGCGCTGCAGCGAAAGGTGCCGGCGATTCACCTTATCATGCTGGGCATCCTAGGGGTCATCATGACGCTGTGCTTTCCCGTCCTGGTTGGAGTAGGCGGGGCCGCGGCGGCAGGGGGCAAGCTGTACGCCGAGGCGTTCCCGTGGACGGGGTACAAGGTGCTGACGCTGCAGGGAGGACTGTTCGGGGTGGCGGCTTTCGCGATGGTCATGACGAAGGCAGTATTGGGAGAGCTGTGGCGGACCCGGGGTGGGGCGTACAACGTCGATTCGACGCTGAAGGTGATGGTGAGAGGACTGCAAAAAGAGCTGGAGGAGCGGAGGGCAGAGGCGAAGCGGATGTTGAAGCGGTCAAAAGCGCAAGAGTGATGCAATTGCAACTCAAGCGTTCGATTGCAGGGGTTGGAAGGAATCGAAACAAAGGTGACAACACCTTGTGGCTATCGGACTAAGGGCAGCTAGTGCTATTCACTATTATTTGCAAACAAGGTCCAGTACCGCGATCGTCAGAGAGTTATCTCTCTGTACACCTTCTCTCTAGAATAGGAATCCAAGCAGGACGAGCGTCGCGATCACGATGAACGCGACGACGAACTTCCAAGTTTTGGCAATGATCTTCCCCTCCGAGATCGTCAGACCTGTCACGGTGCAGGCGCTAATGATGTTGTTCAAACATATTCCATTTCCGGCGGAGGCACCCACAACCTGCAAGGCCAACATAGCATTCACGTTCACCCCGATCGATGTCGCGGCGATCTGTTGCACGCTGCCAAAGGTCAGGTTGGACACTGTGGTCGATCCGCTGAAGAACGACCCCAGGGCTCCAATGGAGGCCGCGATTGCGATCCACCCTCCTTTTAAGGCGTCCGAGAGAACAATGCCGATGATGGAGGCGGGCGAGGCCACGCCACCCTCGGTCATGAGCTGGACCAAGGTCAGAGCGCCTGCCAACGCCACCGCTGGTCCTTTGACTCTATTGTACACCGTGCCAAAGATCCCACACAAGGTATCCGATGACTCCTTCCTGTAGATGAGGTAAGTGATGACCGAGACCAACACGAACGGAATGATGAAGGGCGTGTAGAGCAGCTCATACTTCCAGTTCAGACCTGGGTAGGTCAAGATGTCTTCCAATTGAAAGACCAGGCTCGCCGAGAGACGGAAGATCGCATAGGTGCCAAAGTAGATTGAGAAGGCCGGCTCTGTTTTCTTGAGCAGCTCGTTCAGGCCGATCTGGGGAATCCGCGTGATGATGAGAAGCAACACTGTCAGCGTGATGGGCGACGTTCGCAGGAGGAACTCCTTGAAGTAGGGCCAGCCGGATTTGCGAGGACCGATGGCCATTTCGATGGCACGCTGGCTGTCGGTGGCGTCCTCGATCCGCTCCGAGAGACCAACGTCACTCGTCCCACTCTCCATATTCGCATCGGAAGCATCCTCCATGAGGCTGAAGCTCACGTTGCTCTCGCCCGCTTCGCTCGTGGATCGATTCAGAGGCTCGTACTCATCGTTCTCCTCGTCCACCTCGCTCACGATCGGCAGTACCGCCTCTGTCGTCTCGGACTCTGTTGGGATCTCTGTGCGCCGCGTCGACATGAACGCTGACGACGCGTGCACACAGCTGCGTTCGCTGAGGGGCTCGATGTCCAACGGATGGCGGCCGCTCTGATGAATAGACTCTTTCGGATCCACCTCCTTCAGTCCAACGCGGTATGTGATGAGGGGAACGGCCACGCCCAGACCCACGATTCCTCCGACCAGCGATGGAAACTCGTAGGACACGACACTGATGCCGAGCAACGGAAGCATGGTGCCAGCCACGCTCAGCAGCGCGAAGAGGATGTTGCCCTTCACCATCTTGAACGGCACGACTAACCCAAAAATGAAGGGCAGCAGCAGGAACGCTGCCACGCACAACGCTACCGCGGACATGAACCCTATCGCGTCCCAATCACTCTCCGATAGACCCAAACTTCCAAAGCCGAACCAAATGGGCGTCCCCGCCGCCCCGAACACCGTGGCGAAGGTGTTGGCCAACAAAAGCGTTACCACGCTCTCGAACTTCGGGTGCCCCAGCGAAATGAGCATGGGCGCGCCGAGCGCCACGGGCGTGCCGAATCCAGAAGCTCCCTCGACCATCGTCGCGAACGCGAATATAACGCAGAGCTCCGCGACCCCGTGCCCTCTCGTGAGGGCCTTCATTTCGCGCATCATGTAGGGAAGACAGTTGGTGCTCTCCATAGTTTCAAACAGGCAGATTGCTATACACCAAGATGTGAGCGAATCATTTGCAAAGAAGCATGTTGCTGCAAAGGCAGTGAGCCGACTCACCGCCGGCCATGATGCTGAGTGGGGTCAGCGCCTCGTGCAGGCCCAAGATGACCGAGCCGGAGACCAACAGCGGATCCGAGGCCAAATACATGAGCCTCACCATAAACATGAGAAACGCGCTCAGCGGGAGGGAGCGGGAGCTGCGTCGACAAGGGACAAGGGGCGTGGGTTATGGGCACGGACAGAGATACAAGATACAAGATGAGCACATCATGTGTGCCGGCCAACTCACGTGGGCATCGGCTTCCACCCAAACGGGGGCACCGTCGCAATGATCAGGAACAAGATCGGGAGGAGGCACATGATGACGTCCATCGCCCGCCCCCACGGACCGTACGGGTCGGACTGGACGGCGCACCCGCAGGCGTCGCAGCCGAGCAAATCCACGCAATCATGCGCGCAGGCGTAGGAGTCCTCATCGTTGCAAACGTAGATGGAGGCGTCTGTGGCGTTGATGGGATGGACATCCTCGTCCCATGTGCTCATGGTTGCTTGCTGGGCGGTGGCTCCCGAGGGCGCCGCGGGGTGGGACGGAGATGAGCGAGGCGGTTGCAGCGGAAGTGAGCCGAGAGCAGCTAGAGAGAGCAGAGAGAAGAGGAGGGGCGGTTTCATTGACATAAAGAAGAAAAAGATACCCATCTTTTTGACATAAAGTGCATGCAAACTTCAGCTTCAGCCCTTTCCACGCACAGGCACTTTGCAAGAGCGGGAGCCTTCCACGCTGTTCGGCGGCGGACTTCGCCGGTCCAGTCTCGCCGTCGGCAGGTCGGTTGTCCACGTCTCCTTTGTCGGCGCTGCAAAAGGGGGGCGCCGCCCGGAGGAGGCTGTTCGCCTTTCGCGTCTCGCGCACGACCGGCAAGCAGCCCCACGTCTCGTTGGCAGCCGGCGCTTATGCAAGAGAGGGGCACACGTCTCATAAATCGACGTCAACACACACCACCTACCAACACGACGAAACAATGGGCGGCCAACAGTCTAAGCACCCGCTGCATCCGGCCTTCGACGGCCAGCTCGAGGGCAGCGGCGTCTCCCTACTCTCCAAATCGGACAGAGACGACGTGTTGGACGTCCTATCGCTCGCCTTTGCCGACGACCCGATGTTCGGCTGGGTCGCCGGGCTGGAGGACAGCGATCCCGAACGGGCGGAAAAGATGTACGCGCTCGGCCGCAGTATGTTCATCTACCACAGCCGCAATGGCCTGCCTCTGGGGGTGAAGGGCCCCANGATGCACGCCCCGTCCAGAAAGCATCCCCCGTTGTATTCTCTTGAACAGAAGTTGGACTCGGCCGCAGTTTCGCCCCCCGTGGCAATCCACAGCTCTGCGTCTTGGGGGGTGCACTTCCCCTCCCCCGACAACACGTCGGTGGCGTTGCCCCCGGTGACAGACGGTGCACCTGCACCCTCCGCGTTCGCGGTGGCAGTGATGGACGGATCGCGGCTGCTGAAAATGACCGCCGACAGTCCCACGTGGGCGTAGACCATCAACCCCGCATTTAAAGTGAGGGAGAGGGTCTGGAGGAAGCCAACCTTGTGGCCGTAATACGAGTTGATGTTCCGCTTGGTTGGCGTCTCGTCGCTGGGCGGGTCGCCGTCTTTGCAATTTGCATCCTCCCCATTGCCGGTATTCTCCGTGATGCCCACACCCACGTCGCACTCGGCCGCGTCAGCCGCGGGCGGCGGTGGGTTCTCCTCGTCGTCCATTGTCGGCATCTGCAGCAGCGCGCGCTTTGTTCGATCTAGCAAGGGGTCTTCAGCGGCGGGCCTTTTTCCTTTTTCTTTTTGTGCGTGCGCTACCTAATTACGTAGTATCGTACTTTCGACGTAGTACAATAGAGTGGTCGCCCCGCGCGCCCCGCCGGCCGCTTTTTGCAAGTCGGTGCACCCCCGAGCCCTCTTGGCTGCCATGGTCGCCCTCCGCCCGCTGCACCTCCTCCTGGCCGCGGCGGGCCTCCCCGCGGTGGCGGGGTTTGCGCCGCCGCGGCCATTCTTGGCTGTTTCTCCGCGAGGGACGGTAGGCCACGCCGATTTGCAAACATCAACCTGTAGTACGTCATCGCTCGTCGATGTGCCCTGTGCGCGACGAAGGGGCGGGGGCGCGGCGCATCCCTTGGCGCATCCCGCCGTCGGAACGAGCGGCGGCGCGCGATGTGCAGCGGCAACATCAAAGCTACACGCGGCGGCCTCCGCGGACAACACCTTCCCCGCCCGCCGCGAGCGCGCCCTCTTCGAAATCCGCACTTTGATCCACGTCCTCCTCCCGGCAATCCTCGCGGGCGGCGCCGCCTTCGCCGCCATGCCCGCATTATGCCACCGCATATCCGTCTTTGTTACCAGGGTGACGGATCCGGCCCAGATTGGCATGCTCAACGATGCGGTGGCCAGCTTCGTCGGGCTCATCGGATTGCTCTACTCGATACTGGTGGGGCAAGTGTTCGGCTTTTTGTACAGCCAGCAGGAGGCGCTGTATTATGCGCTGTTCGACGAGGTGACCGAGGCCAAGAGTTTGCTGGAGCAGGTGGCGCTGGTGTCCCAGGGACGGACGATGTACTCCACGTGTCTGGATTCCATTGCGAGATACGTCAAAGACGATCTCCTCGGCGGGACGTCGGGCACGTCTCCGACGGGCAAAGGACAAAAGACGCCGTCGACGCCGTCGGTGACGCCGAGTTTGATACTGAGCGCCCGCCCGGCCGACGATCCTCTGGAGGCAATATTGTACTTGACAAGCGTGGGCGTGCCGGGGGGCGTGTACGACACGGTCCGCAGTTTGCGGCAGGCGCGGGCCCGGCGGTTGGGGGCGCTGCAGCGAAAGGTGCCGGCGATTCATTTAATCATGCTGGGCATCTTAGGGGTCATCATGACGCTGTGCTTTCCCGTCCTGGTTGGAGTGGGCGGGGCCGCGGCGGCGGGGGGCAAGCTGTACGCGGAGGCTTTTCCGTGGACGGGGTACAAGGTGCTGACGCTGCAGGGAGGGCTGTTCGGGGTGGCGGCTTTCGCGATGGTCATGACGAAGGCGGTATTGGGAGAGCTGTGGCGAACGCGGGGCGGGGCGTACAACGTCGACTCGACGCTGAAGGTGATGGTCCGCGGACTTCAAAAGGAGCTGGAGGAGCGAAGGGTCGAGGCTAAGCGGATGTTGAAGCGGTCAAAGGCGCAAGAGTGATGCAATTGCAACGCAAGCGTTCGATTGCAGGGGTCGGAAGGAATCGAAACAAAGGTGACAACACCTTGTGGCTACCGGACTAAGGGCAGCTAGTGCTATTCACTATTTGCAAACAAGATTCATTTCTATTGTCTGTAACACTCCTATTGTCTGTTACACCCCTTCTCGGTTCACCAGAGAGTTATCTCTCCCTTCATTGTCTCTCTAAAACAAGAACCCAAGTAAGACCAGCGTTGCGATCACGATGAAAGCGACGACAAACTTCCAAGTTTTGGCAATGATCTTGCCTTCCGAGATCGTCAGACCTGTCACGGTGCAGGCGCTAATAATGTTGTTCAAACAAATGCCGTTGCCTGCGGAAGCTCCCACTACTTGCAAAGCCAACATCGCATTCACGTTCACCCCAATCGATGTTGCGGCGATCTGTTGCACGCTGCCAAAGGTCAGGTTGGACACGGTGGTCGATCCACTGAAGAACGACCCAAGGGCTCCGATGGAGGCTGCGATTGCAATCCACCCTCCTTTCAGGGCGTCCGAGAGAACAATGCCGATGATGGATGCGGGCGAGGCCACGCCGCCTTCCGTCATGAGCTGTACCAAGGTCAGAGCGCCGGCCAACGCCACCGCTGGTCCCTTCACTCTGCTGTACACCGTGCCGAAGATCCCACATAGGGTGTCCGATGACTCCTTCCGATAAATGAGGTAGGTGATGACCGAGACCAACACGAACGGAATGATAAACGGCGTGTAGAGCAGCTCGTACTTCCAGTTCAGACCCGGGTAGGTCAAGATGTCTTCCAATTGAAAGACTAAGCTCGCCGAGAGACGGAAGATCGCATAGCTACCAAAGTAGATTGAGAAGGCCGGCTCCGTTTTCTTGAGCAATTCGTTCAGGCCAATCTGCGGAATGCGCGTGATGATAAGAAGCAACACCGTCAGCGTGATGGGCGACGTTCGCAGGAGAAACTCCTTGAAATAGGGCCATCCCGACTTGCGAGGGCCAATGGCCATTTCGATAGCGCGCTGGCTATCGGTGGCGTCCTCGATCCGCTCCGAGAGACCGACGTCGCTCGTCCCGCTCTCCAAATTTGCATCGGAAGCATCCTCCATGAGGCTGAAGCTCACGTTGCTCTCGCCCGCTTCGCTCGTGGATCGATTCAGAGGCTCGTACTCATCGTTCTCCTCGTCCACCTCGCTCACGATCGGCAGTACCGCCTCTGTCGTCTCGGACTCGGACGGAATCTCTGTGCGCCGCGTCGACATGAACGCAGACGACGCGTGCACACAGCTGCGTTCGCTGAGGGGTTCGATGTCCAACGGATGCCGGCCGCTCTGGTGGACAGACTCTTTCGGATCCACCTCCTTCAGTCCGACGCGGTAGGTAATGAGGGGGACGGCCACGCCCAGACCCACGATACCTCCGACCAACGACGGAAACTCGTAGGACACGACACTGATGCCGAGCAACGGAAGCATGGTGCCAGCCACGCTCAGCAGCGCGAAGAGGATGTTGCCCTTCACCATCTTGAACGGCACGACTATCCCAAAGATGAAGGGCAGCAGCAGGAACGCTGCTACGCATAGCGCCACCGCCGACATGAACCCAATCGCGTCCCAGTCACTCTCCGATAGACCCAAACTCCCAAACCCAAACCAGATGGGCGTCCCCGCCGCCCCGAACACCGTAGCGAAGGTATTGGCCAACAAAAGCGTTACCACGCTCTCGAACTTTGGGTGTCCCAGCGAAATGAGCATGGGCGCGCCGAGCGCCACGGGTGTGCCGAATCCTGAAGCTCCCTCGACCATCGTCGCGAACGCGAAGATAACACAAAGCTCCGCGACCCCGTGCCCTCCCGTGAGGGCCTTCATTTCGCGCATCATGTAGGGAAGACAGTTGGTGCTCTCCATCGTTTCAAACAGGCAGATTGCTATACACCAAGATGTGAGCGAATATCATTTGCAATGAAACTCCAGCGAGAGGCATGGACTGTTGACTCACCGCCGGCCATGATGCTGAGCGGGGTCAGCGCCTCGTGCAGGCCCAAGATGACCGAGCCGGACACCAACAGCGGATCCGAGGCCAAATACATGAGCCTCACCATAAACATGAGAAACGCGCTCAGCGGGAGGGAGCGGGAGCTGCGTTGACAGGAGGTGCGTGAGTTTGGGCACGGACAGAGATACAAGATACAAGATACAAGAGATGAGCACATGGGCAACTCACGTGGGCATCGGCTTCCACCCGAACGGGGGCACCGTCGCAATGATCAGGAACAAGATCGGCAGCAAGCACATGATCACGTCCATCGCCCGCCCCCACGGACCGTACGGGTCGGACTGGACGGCGCACCCGCAGGCGTCGCAGCCGAGCAAATCCACGCAATCGTGCGCGCAAGCGTAGGAGTCCTCATCGTTGCAAACGTAGATGGAGGCATCGGTGGCGTTGATGGGATGGACGTCCTCGTCCCATGTGCTCATGGTTGCTGGGCGGTGACTTCGGAGGGCGCCGCGTGTGGGATTGAGATGAGCGAGGCGGTTGCAAGCGGAAGTGACGAGAGCCTGAATGAGAGAGCGAGCCGAGAGGAGAGGAAGAGGGGTGGTTTCATTGATATAAAGAAGAAAAAGATACCCATCTTTTGACATAAAGTGCAGCAATCTTGCAAATCGGGGCGGGGCGCCAAGAGCGGGAGCCTTCCACGCTGTTCGGCGGCCTTTGCGGTCCCGTCTTCGCCGTCATCAGCCGTTTGTCTGGCGCGGCGCCGGGGAGGCCGCCGGCTTCCTCGTTGTTCGCCTTCGTGCGGCGCTGTTCTCGCGTCTCGTGCGAGCCGTGCAAGCAACCCACGTCTCGTTGGGCCGGCGCTTGCATTAAAGAGAGGGGCACACTATCATAAATCAAAGCAACGGCACACAACAATGGGTGGGCAACAGTCGAAGCACCCGCTGCATCCGGCCTTCGACGGCCAGCTCGACGGGAGCGGCGTCTCCCTGCTCTCAAAATCAGATAGAGATGATGTACTGGACGTTCTATCGCTCGCCTTCGCCGACGATCCGATGTTCGGCTGGATCGCCGGATTGGAAGGCGATGATCCCGAACGGGCGGAGAAGATGTACGCGCTCGGCCGAAGTATGTTCATCTACCACAGCCGCAATGGCCTGCCTCTGGGGGTGAAGGGCCCCAACGATGAACTGATAGGTTGCATGACCCTAGCATCTTCATCGAACCACAAGGAGGGAATGCTCGACGGCATCATCGTCTCAATCCAACACGGCGTACCGCCCATCTACAAGTCGAAGGAAAAGGAGAAGTACGGCCCGCACGCGCGGAAGCGACTCGAGAAACTGGTAGTGCTGACGAAGACAAGAACCAAGCACATGAAGGACGTCGATGAGTGGGCTTACCTTCAATCCATCGGGGTGCGGCCCGAACACCACGGCAAGGGCGTCGGGAAGAAAATGCTCACTCTGCTGACCCAAACGGCCGATGCGGAGGGTATGGCGCTGTACCTGGAGACGGAGACGGAGCAATTGGAATCGATGTACCAACGGTTCGGATTCCGGACGGTGGAGAGGCTGGCGCTGGCGGTTCCGTCGGACACGGACAAGTTTACAGTGTACTGCATGAGGAGGGATCCGACGACACAATAGAAATGCAGGGAAAATCGTTTGCCAAAATGTTTACTGGCTACTTACAAAATTACGTTGGCGTGAGAGTGGATGCGGCGGAGAGGCGACCGAGGTGAGGGAGATTTCCTCTTTCGCTTCGGGCGCGGATGGGATCGATTCTGCCATCTCCTCTAACTCCCGACTGGTGACTGTTTCATACATGTAGTTGCCGTACAAAGATAACGCTGCCTCGTGACGGGCCCTTCCCCGGTCAGCACATGCATCTGATACGACTATCGTTCGATATCCTGCCTCGAACAACCCGTAGGCCGTTAGCTGCACACAAACGGAGGTGATGAGGCCGCATACCATAACAGTGTCGATCTCAGAGGCACGCAATACTTCCTTCAGCGGCGTACCGGAAGTTGCTGACCAATGCCTTTTGGGAATCACAATCTCCCCGTCGAGCGGAGATGCAAATTCTTCCCAGGCAACGGGCGGTTCGTACGGCATCTCCAACATGAAATCGGGTGCTTGTCCTCGCAGACGCTCCAACTGCACGAGCCATGGTGAGTGGGACACTCGGTAGTCGGTGCGCACCCAGATGATTTTGATACAGTGCTGGCGGCAGGTCGCGAGGAGGCTTCGCATCCGGTCCGGGAAGCCGGCAAAGTCCCTTCGGATCGACGGGCTGTCGGTCCAGTACTCGGGCTGGACATCAACGACGAGCAGCGCCGTTCGTTGGGGCGACCGGCACGAGTTGGGTGCATACAACGCATCTTCATTTTCGGCCCTCCACTTCAATTGCTGGTGCTTATGTTCTTTCATTCAATGGTCGTTCTATCGGGGTTAGGTATTGTGTTGATGTTTATGGGCACGGTCGATAGAAAGAGCTCTGACACCGGCGTGTCAACTGACCGCGGATGAGAGCTCCAAATTGTGACCGCTTGCTTCAAACTCCTTCGCATTCGCACGATTGGCAAGCCCCAAAGAAGACGTGTCGTGTCAAAAGTCACTTGTGTCGTGTCAAAATGACCCGAGGTGCACGGCTCGAAGCGAAAAGCGAAGAGTCGTCAGCACTTCGGTTGCAAACACCTCCGCACCTCTCATAAAAAGTTCATCGATCCCATCTTCATTCGATTGCAGTGACGACAGCTCCACAATACAACATGCCCGCACGCTCGACAGCCGCCGCCGCAGCCGCCGCGCTGCTTCTCGTCGCCTCCACTGCACCTGAGACACATCATGTGCATGCATTCGTCTATCCCTCTCGTCCCCTTGCGAGGCAGACTCTGCCGCAGCGGGCTCGGTCGGGTCCTCATACGCAGCTCGAAATGTGGAATCCGCTCGATATGTTTGCCACGGCAGACGTCGAAGGTATCAAGAAGGAGGTGCAGAAGATGAAACCCAAAGAAATCCGGGACGAGCTTGCAGCCTACGGAATTTCTTGCAAGTCTTTCTTTGAGAAGAAGGAGCTGGTGGACGCGCTGGTCAAGGCTCGGAAGGAGGGAAAGACACCCGTTGCGAATGGCGAATCAGAGACCGAGAGGCCACCGCCCAAAGTTGATGTGGGTGCGGCAAACCGACACGATAAGATCCAGGCCGAGATGGATAAATGCCAGAAGATGACGGTGAAGGAGCTGAAGAAAGAGCTGGATTCGTACGGAGTGGACCACCACTTCTTCGAGAAGAGCGAATTTGTCAAGGCGGTGGCCGAAGCACGCGTGGATGGCTTGAAGAAAAAGACACGGCAAACAAAAAAGTCGACAGGATTCGGAGGATTCGGATCGAATAATGCCGGGCGTGCGACGAAGGAAGAACCGTACGATCCGTCGTACAGAAACGTGGTCGTTCGTAAGCTGGAGGAGGGTATGAAGGCAGGACTCTTGTTGGATGGATCAGTCATTGACGTGACCGCGAAGAGTGATTTCCAGTAAGGTTTCAGTCTCCGGGACAGGATAGGTGAAGATGTCGATGCTTTTTCTGTAAGATAAAGAACCAATACAATACCATTCACTCCTTTTGCTTACGCTCTTCCCCTTCTCAAACAGATCCGCTCCACTGGATTAACCTCTGCACCGACCGGACCTCCAATTTTCACACGTCTTGCCAACCTATTTGCGAAAGCTCGAGGGAAACCCGTTCGAGTCCAGCCGCGACAACTCCTTATCGCCGTCAAGCGCATCGCTCCTCCCGATCCCGTTCATTTGCTGCTTCTCGCGATTTCGCTTCGCTTCCTGGATCTTCTGCGACACCCACCCGACACCCCCATTCCAGCCTTCGACGACCTTCTCCATTGCCCCCTCCAATTGCGGGGCCAATCCGCCCCCATTCTTCCCGTCCCCGCTGGCGTTGGCCAGCGCGCGCTTCTTCTCCTGCTCCTCCTTCCAGTGCTCGACGCCCTCCCCCGCCTTCTCCTTGGTCTCGCGAATCTTCTCCCCGGCTTGCGCGGAGAGGGACGACCACTTCTCCGCGATGCCCATCTCGGTGGTGCGCCGCTGAATGCTCCCCCAGTGCTCCTTCACGGACGGCCCCACCTTCTCTTTGACCGACGCGGACACCTCCCTCGTCTTCTCCACCGTCCTGGCCGTGGTGGGCTGGAGCACGTTCGTGTTGAACTCGCCCCACTTCTCGCTAATGTGGTACTGCTGGTCGACGTCCCGGGCCTTGGCGGTCGCGCCGATCTTCTCGTCGACCTCGTGG
The DNA here is from genome assembly GCA_036939355.1 of Thalassiosira profunda. NCBI lineage: Eukaryota > Bacillariophyta > Thalassiosirophyceae > Thalassiosirales > Thalassiosiraceae > Thalassiosira > Thalassiosira profunda. Next base: position 4,474 of record JALLAP010000175.1, on the reverse strand, counting down.
ATTTTGGTTTGGAGGACGGACCCCAATTGGGCGGTGGACGATTGGATCTGGGCGGCGAGGGTGGGCCGGTCGCCGTCGGCCGAGGGCATGGTGAACGTCTCGCCTTCCGCGTGTGCAAGGGCCGGAGCCTCCACTCCGGCGCCGTCGGCGGAGATTTCCAGAGGTTGCGTTGCATCGGCGGCGGGGGCCGGGGTGGCCGCGGCGGGCGCCGGGGGCTCTTCTCCCGCCGCGGCCGCGAGCACCGCCCACGGATCGTCCGTTGCACCCCCATTATTTTCAACCCCAACGGCAGCATTAGATTTGTCGCCCTCGCCGCCGTCGTCGCTGCTTCCGAGCGCCAGATCGTCGAGGGGCGAGTCTGGAGATTCCCCGCTCGAGGGAGGGCGGCCGTCCCCACCAGACGGGGGCCGCTCCATGTGCGCTGACTCCATCATGGTGCACGTAGCGGAGCGGATCGGAGGAACGAAAGGAGGAGTGGAAAAGAAAAAAGAGAAGTCTGCTGCTGCAAATCACGCGTGACTTCAGCGTGGTTAGAAGTTTGTTGGAGTTGATTGTGAAGTGCCGGCCTGCAGCTTTGGTTCGAGGGTACCTAGTTGCAATCGTGATCTATTCTTCCGTCTCTTCCGCCTTGAACCCCCAAAGATCGGTCACCTGATTGTTGACTGCTGCACACGCCAAAGAACTTCCGACAAGAGAAGGGTCCAAATACAGAAGCGCCGGCTGTCCGTTGTGGAATATTTCATTGACTCCGAAACACGCCAAAAGTCCAGCGGCATACGCCGCGGTCGCTACGTTGAAATACGATAGGTTCTTTGGCTGGAGCACTTCGTCCGCCTTCGCCATTAGCCTCACAAACAATCCCGGTATCACAACGTCGCCCAGCCCAAGCACCGAGAAAGGATATGCCCTGGGCTCGTCCGACGGAGGAGCCGTGAAAAGGAACTTCACCGGCGCTTCGACTTTGGTAGCGACAGTCATCATCACGTCCGTCCCCAAAACCCAGAAGATATCGTAGCAAAAGAGACCCGCGAGGAGGATCGCCCCCGTCTGGAAGGAGCCCAGCGAGATGGCGCCCAGCGAGACCATCCCGAGGGCCCACGCAATGGCGTTGCTGATCAAGAACTTTTGCTCCATCGCCGCCGGGGCCCAGTAGACGATCGTGCAGAGAACACCCAGGCCGAGCGTGACCAATCCATCCAACGGCAGCGAGGGTTCGTCCAGGTCGGCATCGTAGTCTGGCAGTTTCTCTGCCAAAGCCTTTGGAATTGGAACCTCTGCCTTGGAAAAGTCAACATCTGGAAAAATATTGCGCAGGAGCGGAACGCCGATGTCCGATATTGCCAGCGCCCCGAAGATTGTTACCATCACCGCGTACAGCGCCGTGATGTCGATGCCCACCTTCAGCAGCGCGTACAATCCCCCGATCGCCAGCGATGCACCGATGGGAGCATACAACGCATTCTCTCGGGTGACGCTCTCCGGCTTCTCGATGACCTCCTGCCGTCCCCCCAAATAGACGGTGGTGACGGCCACCCCAAAAAAGTATAGCACGCTCTCGATTCGGTCCGTCCCAGCGAGTGGAAGGAGCTGCAGGGCGAAGAGGAAGAGGTAGAGGTACTTGTCCTCCGCCGCGCGCTGGGTTCGCCGGACTTCCCCCGCCTCGATCTTGGCGAGGCGCTCGCGCCGGAGGCGTCTCAGCTTCTCTTCCTCCGTCTCGATTGGGACATCTTCGACGAGGCTGGGTTGTTGGGTTGGCAGCACTTTTTGCAATAACGCGGAGAAGAAGTTGCCTTCCTCGGTGGGTGCACCGTCGGCAGCGGACAGCGGATGGAGCGTCGCCCGCGCGCGCGGCCGCTGGGCGGCGGGGGCAAATGAATGCGTCGACAGCGCGGCCGCGGCGGTGCACAGAGCTTGGAGGAGCCGCCGTCGCGTCATGTTGCAACAAGTGTGGCGTGGGAGGCGAGTACGATATCTCTCTATTGTAGGAGGCGGGAGGCGGAGGAGGAACAAATCCGCTTGTTATCCTACACTAGCTTCGGCCTTCGGCCTCAGCTAGCGGCGCTCCGCGCCGTCAGACATATTCGCTTGCCCTTTTTGCGCCAATATTTGTCTCTCCACGAAGCTTGTATTGGACTTCGCATTGACGTCATTAACCTGCTAACTTTCTCTGTTTAGTACCGGTAGGCAATAGTGCACCTATCAAAAACGGCACTCAAAGGGCAGTATTGCATGTCGTAAGGGCAGTATTACAGACAGACGGACGGACAGAATTTGCCTGGTAATAATTAGATAATAATTAATCCTACATAATTAAGGGAAGGATTGGTGGTGTCAATGCCGGTGAGACTGTCATAATGACTAAAAATCTACACCCTACCTCAAGCCCCTGTACCACTTAAAGCACTACGAAAATAAAATTAGAGTGTCGCACTGACCTACCTCTCTCTTTCACACTGCCTACCTGCTACAGCACGCTCACCTCTCTCTTTCACACTGCTAGATACAGCACGCTATGTACACTCGCGCAGCGCTAGCCGGAGCAACGCGGAGGCTAGTCGTATGTATTTAGTAAGTTTTAACGTACGAATCACCCCTTTGCAGCGCCAAGAGCCCACCCGTCGCCATTTCGCCATGTGGTGCCCCCTCCTCGTCCTCCTCGCCGCGGCACCCCTCGCGGCGGCTCTCTCGCGCGGTCCCATCGACGCTCGTCATCAGATCAGCCGGCGGGACGCCCTCGTCAGCGCGGCATCCTCAATCGTTGGATCTGGCGTTCTGCTCTCGCCACTTGATGTGAGCAACGCGGCGGAGGCCGAGGCGGTCGACCTCGCGGCCTTCAACGCCGCCCGCATCAGCGGCAGCGCGCCGAAGCCTGCGTCCATTGCAACCGGAGCGGCGCGGCATACGATCGTGCCCAACGTTGATCCGCCGCCGCTGCTCCCAATTCGCGGAGGGAAGGGGGGCCAATCCACCCTCCAAATTCCTCGTGTGGGCTATTCGCTGTACAAAACGGCCCCGGAGCAGGCCGGCCGGTGCGTCGCTTTGGCATTGCGATCGGGCATACGGCACCTCGACGTGGCGACGTTGTACGGGTCCAATGGCGAGGTCAGCAAGCCGCTGAAATTGTATCTGGACAATGGATTCACCGGTCTCAAAGGATATTGGAAGGACGAAAAGCCGGAGTTGCTGGAAGTGTTGGACGCCGTGGCCGCCGCGGGGGAGAAGCACGCAATCCAAACGGTGGGATCCTATAGGTCGGCCGCACCACCAATTGATGGCAGCGCCGGACGGCGGGGGAGAAGGGAGCAGTTATTTGTTTCACACAAGCTGTCTAATGAAGAGCAATCGACCGATCCGGTGGCGGTGAAGCGAGCGGTGAAACGCGCAATAGCAGAACTGGGCGGCTACCTCGACCTGGTGTCGATCCACTCACCGCTCACGGACAAGGAACGGCGATTGGCGACGTACCAAGCACTGTTGGAATTGCGCGACGCCGGCTTTGTCCGTTCTGTGGGAGTATGCAACTACGGCGTGGGACCGCTGAGGGAAATCGAGGAAATGGTGGGGAAGGAGTTGCAGAACCTCCCGGCGATCAACCAGCTGGAATTGTCTCCGTTCAACGCCCATGCCGACGTGGTGCGGTATTGCGACGCCAACGGAATAGCCGTGGGATGTTCCGCCTGGTCGAAGCTCAGCGGCGTCGACGGTCCATCGGAGGGGTGGGCGGTGCTCTCCGATTTGGCCAAGGCAAGAGGAGTGACAAAAGCACAGGTTTTGGTTCGTTGGTCGCTGCAAAAGGGATACGCCTGCGTGCCGCGGTCCGGTGCGGCGTCCAAGGTGGAGAGAATGGCCATCGCGGAGAACAGCTACGGCGGGGTCACTGAGGCGCCGTTTGTGTTGAGCGAGGAGGAGATGAAGGTGCTTGACGGCTTGGATGTGGGCTACCGGGCCGGAAAGTTAGGGAGGCGGGACGGGTGGGGCGATGCCGACGTTTCGGGGCCGAGCTGGGATCCGACAGAAATTTCGTGAACTGCTGTAAAAGACCTCACTATTCATATGCACTTCTCATGTAGCACGGCGCTTGCCGCTTCAACACACAAAGATATGATGCAACCCTGCTCCCCAACCCTATTCATAGCTCACCCCTTTCATGATTCCACGCGAATCATGCCGTGTTGTCCATTCCAAAGCTAGACGCCACCTCACGGGAGAACGCATATGCAATTCTCCGGATATCCCTTCCGCATCAAATACCCCTTTGCCTTCTCGGCGAACCGCTTCGGCCCGCTCACCACTGCCATCGTCCCGGCGTTGAAGTACGGCACCGCCTCCTCCATCTCCGGATTCCCCTCGATGGGATTCCTCGCCACGTCGTCCATCACGCACGACACCGCCAGCTTGGTGGGATGCTTCATGTATTCAGCCTCCAGGCTGTCCATGGCCAGGTCGAAGTCCTCGCGATTGTCGTTCACCCACA
>JALLAP010000174.1:0-18399 GCA_036939355.1 Thalassiosira profunda | reverse complement strand
AAAATCTATGAGTACGTGGCAGGAGTGGATAACTTCAATCGTCTTTGGTATCCTACTCCAAACAGCCTAACACTGCTCCCCGCTCCTCCAAACATAACGATAACAACCGGCAACCTATTAGCCCCGACCCGTCGAGTCAAGCAATCCTCTTAGGTGCTTCCCTGAACCTGCCACGTTTTCTTAAAGTCCTCCGTCTCGATCACCAAGTGCCCCTGAATCATTCCCGGACCCGCTGGGCGGAACTTCACCGTAAAGTGCGTTGGTTCCTTCGAGAGCGATCCCTCGTTGGGTTCGACCGACCAGTCCATCGGCGTATCCGCAGTGAACGCCGCACGGAAGTCCGCAAATCCCATGTACGGGTTTTTGATCTGCGTCATCGCCACAAACACAGCCGGTAAGGATAGGTGAATCAATTTGTGCATACGATAAGCAGTCAAACACACTCACGTGAAGATCGTGCGTCGCCACCCGGTTGAGCGCCGTCTTCAGCTCAATCACCCCCTCAATATCACTCCCCGCAGTCACCGGCCCGAACTCCTCGTCCAAATCGAACTCCTCGTTCCGCTCCACGCCAAACTTGGCCAGCTGGCGCCAGTTCTCCTCCTCCGACGGTTGCGCGTTGTCGAAGTTGTCGGCCATCTCCTTGAGCTGCTGGTTCTTCGCCCGGACCTCCTGCTGGTTCGCCCAGTTCTCCAGCTGTTGGGCCCGCGCGGTGTCCATCCCGGGCCGCGACTCGAGGAGCTGGTCGGCGTAGCCCGTGGAGGTCCCCCAGGCGTTCTTCGCGCTCATCATTTTGGATTTGGCCAGCTGCGGGACGGCGTCCATCTTCTCGAGCGCGTTCCCGCTCCCGTCGCCGGCCACGCCCATCTGCCCGTCGCCCCCGTCGAATTCGTTGAAGTCGACGAAGTCCTTGAAGGAGCCGGGGCCGAAGGAGGTGATTTCGGACTTGTCCATCTTCGTCGCCTCGCGGGATTCCGCTTCGGGATCAGGGTTGGCGTCTTCTCCGTAGAGATCCGAGGTCAGGTCGTCGAGGTAGCCCTTCAAGGGTGGCGTCGACGACGATCGTGTTTGTTGGGCGATGGGCAGGCACGACGGCACGAACGCCGTCGCGACGGACGCGGAGGCTGCCCCGACGAGCGAAATTGCAACTGACTTGGAGATGTGCATGATTGATGGCTGATGGTTGGTTTGCAAACCGATAAGTAGATGTATCGAGTTGTGCTTGCCGAGACTCTGGCGGTCGCCCTCCCCGATACGATGGGGATCGACGAATGGTGGGTCGATGGGTTCAGTTATGGCAACTTCCTCGCGGGCGGGGGGTCGGTCCCACGCTGCAACGCCGCGGCTGGATCTTTGGCGTCAAAACTGCTGTGCGTGTTCCTCAGTTCCTCGCGCCTTGCGTTTGCGATCTTTTCTTGGGAGGGACGGATGGAGAGAGAGTGCTGCACCGTCTTGCGTCTCCCCCCCAGCAAGACGCGTGCGTCTCTTCACAGCCACTCGATCAAAACACGCACACACCACGTCTTCCGACCAGCCTCCAAAACCAAGAATCTTCCTCTTGTTCTTCCAATTCCCGTTGCACGTTCATAATTCATTGGACGTCGTCGTTGCAACGATATTGCCATTTCCCTACCGCCGCATCGCCTGCCGTCCCCACCCTGATAGAATTGCAAAGATGACGACCACGACGACGAAGGAAAGCGCCGCAGCCTCTGCGGCGACTGGAACGGAGACGCCCGCCCTCCCGGCCCTCTACTTCGCCAATGACGCGCCGGCGCCGCCCGAGGCGGCCGACGAGGCCGCGCCCTCGCTGCAGACCCTCCCGTCCGAGCTCCTCCACGGTTGCCTGGCCAAGTACGCCGACTGGGGCGACCTCGCCCGGCTGGCGTGCGTCCAGTCCAAGTGGAAGAACCTCGTCGAGGACGCGGCCGACTTTGGAGGACGGGACGCCACGTGGGAGCTGAGCATGTGCCTGCTCCACGGGGACGACAAGCACGGTGGCGGCGAGGCGAGTGACGAGAAGGAGGAGGAAGAAAAGAACAACCGCGGGCTGCAGAAGAACGAGGCGCTCGCAATCAAGTACCTGGACCGCATTTCCGGAGTGGACGCCGAGGAGAGCGGTGCACGTGATATGTCAGAGTCGTCGTCGACCGAGGAACCGTCGGCGAAGAGCGTCCTTCCTGGGGATTGGGAATCTGCCGATGGCGCTGCCGCCGGAGAAGCTGATGAACCGGCCCTCCTCCAACTGGCCGACTGCTACCTCAACGGAACTGGCGTCGAAAAGCCCTGCCCCACGCAGGCGCTTCGCTACCTCCAGTCGGCCTACCACCTCACCAACTCTCTCCAGTCGGCGCACAAGCTGGCAGTGCTCTACGAGTACCCCGAACGATCCAACAACCTTGTCCACATTGACGTCGTGGCCGCATTCGAGTGGTTCAAGGCCGCGGCCGAAAAGGGGTGCGTCCCCTCCATGGCCGAGCTGGCCCTGTGCTATGAGCTAGGGTGCGGCGTCGACCAGAACGACGAGGAGGCGCTGGAGTGGTACACCAAGGCCGCCAACGCCGGCTGCCCTGCATCCCACTACAGCGTGGGCGAGCACTTCGAGGAAGCACGTGGCGTGCGGATGGACAGAGAGGAGGCTTGCATTTGGTTCCATCGCGCTGCAGTGTTGGGCGACGAGGATGGTGTGGCTGGATTAAGGAGGCTGCAGGAGGTTGCCCGGAGAGTTGTGCCCGATGCGGGCAGCATGCTGAATGCTTGAGGCGCCGGGAGGGCGCGCAGTCGATTGTACATATATATATGTTCGATGTTGAGTGTGTGGTGTGAACGTGCGTGTGCTAGATAGGGATAGAGTCCAATTGCAAATAGAGATGCATAGAGTGGAAACGAAAAGAAGTGTTGTGCAACGCATACTACCAAGATTCATATTCCCAGCTGGCAACCTCATCACCACCGCCAGTCCCTACCCAACCGGTCCCATCCTTCACAAACTCGTCCTCTTTCGAGAAGACGAAGGGCATCGAACGTAACGCCCAGTCGGCATTCCCGATATCCCGATGGATCTGCGCAATCAACTCGGGAAAGGAGTCGAACTTTTGCTCCGGACGGAGATACCCGATCAGCTGCAGCCGCATCGTTTCGTCGTAAAAGTCGCCTTCGATTTCACTGGTCACGGAATTGTCGTCGCTTGATGCCTCTTCCTCCGCCATTTCGTTCTTCTCCATGGGACTGCTTTGCGTTATCAAGTGAGCCTCCACGATCTTTTCCTTGTTTTCCTGCCCTTCGAATGTGGGCGAGTACCCGACGTTCACCACGGCTTTCACTGGGGCATTCCTTCCCATCTTTGATGAGTCTCCTTCGATGACAGCCCAGCCAAAGTAGACGCCCGTCGACACATCCTCCAATGCCGATTGAAACAGCGACGCCGGCAGCTGCTCACATGTCAGATTGAAGAGTAAATTTGCAGGTGCATGTGAAGGAGCTATTCACACCCGCACACTAACACTATCACACTTACATTGGCGGTGGGCACGCCAAGCTTCTTCCCTCCGCGCCCGTAACCCGTTGCCACGGGGCCGCGCAGACGCAATATTGGATTGATGGATGCCCAAGGGTACTCTGTTTCTTCATCTTCCAGCGCTTCATCTGCATCCTCCACCTGTGGTTCGTCGAATGCAAAATCCATCAGTTCCATTTCCTCTGCATCCTCTCCCTTTAGAGTTGCGTCTTCCGGGGACACAGCCGTCCCTTCGAGCTCGCCCTGCATTTCGAGGTAGTAACTCACCTCCTCCTCGGTGGATTTGCCCGTGTCCGCTGCCGGCGTATCGTCCGTTCGGCTGTATTTCACCTCCGTTGTCGGGGCACCATCGCGGGAGCCTTCTTCCAGATCTTCGGGCGCGAGCGCTTCCAACGATGCAAATGCATCCTCCATCCCCTTTTGCGGTTTCTCGCCGACGCCCTCATTGCTGGAGGCAGACAGGAACGCAGTGGTCTCTCTGCCCATTGTTTTGCAGTGTCTGTGAAACGATGGTAGGGATGGGGTCACACACGGTATCCTCCGCATACCTGCAGATTTGCGCGCCGCACTCCTCTGCAAATGCCGCGTCGGCAACGACGCCGACGAGGCATAGGCTGCAACATTCCTGAACATCGGCGATTCCCTTTGCCCATCAACGCGCCTGATGGCTCCCTTCTCGCGAGATGCACCAAGCACATCACCGCGCCAAAACGCTTGGCTGCCGTTGCAGAAAAGTAAACCGAATGCCACAAGCGATGATGGGAGGGTCCTTCGACGCATTATTCTAGGTCGATGCGGTTGCAACTCCTCTGTCACCAGAGCCGCCTCCATTCCTCTGCCTCTGCCTCTGCCTCCTCCTCTGCCCCCAGTTTTTGGTGCATCCAGCCTAAGGGGATCTAGAGTCGGGGCTTGATAGGAATGGCACTGCGGAAACAGCTAACATTTGCATTTCCGTGCACAAAAAGGAAAGAGATACACTTCCGAAGATTGTAGCTGCCGCGGCATTCTCCTCGACCACTCGTTGCTCATTTTTTTGCAACTTTACCCTCGGGCACTCGCGTGCTTTCTGCGATCTGAAGTTTTCGGAGGCGAAAAAGTTCGAATTTTTGAACGGGTTCCAATCACAACCCTAACCCTAACCGGGACCCTTAATCGATGCAGAACTCGATGACGCCGGGCCCGTTGGAGGCGAGTGAGCATTCGATCCTCATCTACATGCATCGGGCGATGTAGCCCTGGCTTGGTGTGCAGGAATCCGGCCTAGTTTGCGAGCAATGGTCATTATTCACTATTTTGCAGTGCCGAGGGCGGGATGCCACCGATGCCGGCCTGATGCTCGCCATTCCAGGTACCCACCACCGCGCAGATGGTCACCCTGAAGCCTCGCTGTGTTGCTGGAGTAGGACGGGCCGTTGGAGCGTCATCGGAGACCCAGAAGCAGTCCTAAACGGCCATCTTGGCTCACATAATGCCACATGAGATACATCCCCATTCCCGCTCCACAATGCACGTTGGACCGCCCCTCGAGCGCCAAACGTCTGCACACGTGTCCACACTACACAGAGGGATGCTGGGCTGGCCGGTGCAGCTCATATTTCTCCACAATCGACCACAATCCTTCCAGTCTCTCCAGAACGGTGTGGCGAGCATCCTGTCCGCAGCCCTTTCAGTTCGACACCGATCGACCCCAAACTGCTCAGGAATGCTCTCTCCACTCGGCACCAGACGAGGGTCGCTTCTCGGGGCGATTCTCCTTCTGCAAGCACCTCCTCGCGATGGATTTTGTATTGCAGTGTCACGCCGATCCCCGATGGACCAGAGCTTCGGTTTGTCGCGTAAAACCCAACGAATCGCTCCCATACTGTACTCCCTCCCTCGCCTGTTACCCCTCAAGCGTTTGTGGGCTTTGGAGCGCTCAAACCCCAACCGAAACGAAGCCAGAGCGCATATTTCGTCATTTGCTTGCAGTCGACCCACCAAAAAAGAAAATAATCGAGCGACTCTCGAAGAATCTCTCCGCTAGAGCCTCGCAAAGCCACCCAGAGGCTGTCCGCACGGTGGGCCAACATCTGGTAGCTTGGGCTCCGAAATGGAAGCGATTATCGCCCCCAAATCAATGTCGCTTGTGCAGCAAAAAATGAGCATTTTTCCCAGGAAAATTCGATGTCGCCGCATCCCCTTTCCGGCGTCCTCCAGCGAAAGCAAGCCCGCCAACCAACCCTCCTGCTGCATCACTCCAATGCTGGCGTGTGGGATCGCCCATCGTTACAATTTGGCGTCTTTGCCACCCCCACTCCCTCCCCGTGCCCAGTCAGAGAGGAAAAAGGGCACCCTGTCCGTAGCATCGCCAGATCGACGCACATTGCTTCCAAACTGCTCTGGGGGGCTCTCCCCACTTGGTGCTGAAGGAGGGCGCACTCCCCGGGGCGACTCCCCTCCATTATCGACCTCCCGTCGGCGCATTTCGATTTGCACCACGAGCGTCATCCCCATCCACCCCCAACTCAATTCGGGCGCCTAGAACTCGACGAATCGTGCCCAAATTGCCGTCCCGCACGCGTCCAATGCCCCTGCGGCCAATGCCAATGTTGCTAGTGCCAACGCCTCGATTCAAAACGAAGGAGAACGCCCTCCCGTTTCTCCACCACTCGGGCCGGCGCAAAAATAAATTATTGCACGAGTCTCGTCGATTGATGCCCCGCTGATGCCCTCAATCACTCACACGCCCATCCCCACCATGGCCGACAACCCGGGAGCCTCCGATCCAGCGACGGTGGCGAATTTCAGCTGCGACGGGACTTCGCCTCGTCCCTGGAACATGTTCTATTTTTGCGTGGCCACTCGAGCTCTCGTCCGCCTTCTTCTCGGCGCCTGTCGATGCAACCGAGCCCCCCGATAGACCCTCCCGCTACCCCATTGCAAAGCTGGCGCCTTAGTTCGACAGCATCTGCCGTTTGCAGCCCACAGCACCCCCGCTCGCCGCAGGGCCCGATACGGCCGCGTCGGAAGGGACGAGGCGCCGACGGCGAAATATCAGGCGAATCAGCAGCGCCGGCGCTGCAGCCCCATCGCCAGCGAGGTGCAGGAGGGAGGGGCGAGCTCGGGGACGATCGACGACGGCGATATTGCATCCCTACACGCCGCAGACGGCGGCGGCCATCCCGCGCCCCCGCGACAATTCAAACGCCCACAGAATGGGAACGGCGGCGGATTCCTAAACACCGCCGCACACGGAGGAGGCCATGGGGGTGGGGAGTGGAGCGGAAGAGTCGGAGGCGCCAGAGGGACGTGCAGGGGGACACCTACGGGGTGAAGATGTAGCCCTTGCTTCGTCTAACAGCCGTATTGAGTAAAAATCGAAAAACCCTCCCCCAGGCCCGAAAACCCTCAGATCGCAGAAAGCTAGCATCTGCCCGAGGGTAAATTTGGGGGAGAATCAGAAGAAGAAGAAATAACGTCCGCCACCCCTGGAAAGCTCTCGACTTGCAAGCAAGATCTGGATACACACTTGCAACTTCAAGGTGTCTTGGTGGTCTTGCTTTTGTACGTAGGTACTGTGTATTAGGTTAGCTAATAATTTGGGGGAGAATCAGAAGAAGAAGATGACGTTATTTCTCCAGCCGCCACCCCTGGAAAGCTCTCGACTTGCAAGCAAGATCTGGATTTCCGTACCACAACTCTACAAACGATTAGTAATCTTTGCACCAATAGAAGTAGACTATTATCCAAATTCCATACCCCTAAAAAACTAGGCTCCTTCCTCTCTAATAAGCTTTGCTAGCCCAAAGTAGCTGGCACGCAGAGGACAAAAAAACTCCGTATTTATGTAAGCGAAAGCTAGGTAGGTGTCGATGTTGGTTTCTTGAAAGGCTGACCTTCTAGCGGTCCATACCGCCCAAATGAGGTTGCAGAACCTTCTTAAATGCATCAAAGTGCTTCATTTTGATGTGCGTTATGTTTAAACGGCCTGTATATAGAAGTCGCTCAATTGCAATTACTAACTTGACTGTGTGAGAGAACCAACGCACCGCCTTTTATGGCGACCTAGCGGCTCAACGGACATCAGAAATGAATTCTACGCATGATTTTAGGCCGGGAAAGGTGTTGTCGGGGTTGTTTCGCCCATTGGCATCGAATACTCACATCGATGTCGGCCTCGCGCTCCCTTGCTTTTGCGCGATGAGTTTTTGTCCTCTGCGTGCCCGCTACGTAAGTTAGCAAAGCTTATTGTAATACATTCAACATTCACCTACCTTCCATCACCCAAGATGCTCCTCCTTCCAACCCTGGCGGCTACGGGTCTCCTTGCACAGCTCCACCGTCCCCTGCACAACCAGGCACTTGCAATGGCAGCCTCGGCCGACGCCGACGCGTCGTGGCGGCCGTCGCCCGAAGCCCCGCCCGACGACGTCTCCCTCGCGAAATCGCTGTCCGTCTGGCCCCTCGATCGCTACAACGCCGCGCTGCTCAACGAGGTGCGGCACAAAGCGTATTCCAATCCGTCGCCGCTGGAAATCTACGACCTCGTGGTCATCGGCGCCGGCGCGGGTGGCTTGGTGTCCTCGCGGCAGGCGGCCAGGAGGGGAGCGAAGAGCTGCATGATCAGCGGCGAGCTGGCCGGCGGCGATTGCCTCAACGCGGGATGCGTCCCGTCGAAGGCGCTGCTGAGGTGCGCCAAGCTGGTTCGGGAGGCGAGAAAGGCCGCGACGAATGAATTTGGGGTGTCCCTCCGCCACAAATCTTCGGGAGCGCCGCTCGAAGCGAATGAGGTGGAAGTGCACGTGGACTTCCCGAAGATCATGGAGCGCATGCGAAGGCTCCGTTCCAAAATCGCCCCCGTCGACGGGCACGACCGCGGCGATTCCCTCGGAACGCAAACCTTTCAGGGAATGGGCGTCTTCGTGTCGCCGTCGACGATCGAAGTGGTTGAGCACGGGAAATCGCTGGGCGACGAATCGAATCCGCAACTTCGCTTCCGCAAGGCCGTGATTGCAACGGGAGGACGGCCGTTCGTACCGGACAACGTGCCCGGGCTGAAGGAGGCGCCGTACACGACAAACTTGTCTCTCTTCAACTTGCAACAGCTGCCCAAGCGCATGGTCGTAATGGGGGCGGGGGTCGTCGCTCTGGAGATGGCGCAGTGCTTTGCAGCATTTGGCTCGCAGGTGACAGTGTTGCAGCGATCGCGGTTGCTCTCGAAAGGAGACGACGAGGCCGCAGCGGCGCTCAAGGCCGCATTGGAGAAGGACGGCGTCAGGTTTTTGTCGGGCGTCAGTGTGGAAGAGGTGGAGACGTTGAGGCCCGGTTCAGATGAAGAGCTGCCCCTGATGAGCGTCTCTTTGAAGTGCAAAGAAGAAGAGTCCAAGATGTCCAAGATCAGTTTGGAGTGCGAGTGCCTGCTCTTGGCCTTGGGTAGGACGGCCAACGTGCAGTCAATGGGACTGGAAAGTGCCAACGTCGAGCATCATCCATCTCAAGGGGTGCTCGTGAACGACTATGCGCAATCGGTATCCAACCCAAACGTCTACGCCGTTGGAGACTGCGTTGCAAATGTGCCTCGATTGACGCACAGTGAGTTACAGTTTGGTATTATGATATACTACTGCTATCTATTGGACCTTGCTAAACAATGTCATCATCCCATGCCAAAGTGTCGGGAGAAATGGCAAAAGTGGTGGTGCAAAATGCCTTGTTCGATGGAGAGTGGAAGCTGAGTTCTTTTGTGGTGCCGGCCGTGATGTACACCGAGCCGGAATATGCCGTCGTGAGCAACGTCGTTGCTTTGGATGAGAATGGCGCTGTCGTTCCTGCCATCAGAGAAGATGCGGCAGAGTTGGATGTGTACAAGGCTGAATTGCAACACAACGACCGAGCCATCCTGGATGGCAGCGACGAGGATGGATTTGTGAAAATCTTTTGCAGAAAGGGAACCGGAACGATCGTCGGGTGCACCATTGTATCCTCGCGCGCGGGAGAGATTGTCAACGAAGTGTCACTGGCCATCAAGCACGGCATTGGACTTGATGGCCTCGGGAGGAACATCCATTCCTATCCCACGCTTGGCGAAGCGGTGATGGGTTGCGGTCTGCAATTCATCAACGCGAGTTGGAAGACGTTTTGATAAGGACAACAGTAAGGCTGATTTTTAACTGTAGATACACATGCAGGTCTCTCCTGCTCGGGTTCTACACAAGGAAGGTACAATGGAAGGAGAAGGAGGGAGTTGGAGAGGGAGAAGGAGGAGATTGTTGAGACGACCACCGGCACTCGGCACTCAAAAGTCGTAACTACGAAGACATGCACCTTCGCAAAAGATTGCAAGAGCTGCCCCTAAGCTGAAGCAAGATCACTGGCCTCTCCTTCCCACTTCCGCTCCCACTTCATCCCACCGCGGGCGTCGTCGAGTCTTCCTCGGCAGAGGAAGGAAGGAGCAGCCGTGCGGTGGTCGTTGATCCCACTTCCCTCGACGCCGCCTCCTCCGGTAAGCGCATTTCTCTCAAGTCGATCTCCTCACATTTTCTTCTGGCTGGCTCGTCAACCCGCCCCATCGCCCGTCGCTGACCTCCTCTCGCCCCCTCCCCTCTGCCCTCGTCGCTGCAATGCCCCCTCAGATCAATATCTTCAGGATGAACTCTACCAACACCACCGACTCCGATTCCGCCGCCGCCACCCCGCCGGTGGCCGAGGAAGACGATATGGTCGCCTCCATTCCTCGTTCCAGCTCCAGCAGCAAAGGGGCGGCGTCGACCACTAAGTTGCGCAAGCTGTCCACCGTATCTCGCATGTACGACATTGACGGCGATGGAGAGCTCGATGCCGCAGAGCTGGCGATGCGTAAGATGGATTCCACGGGACGCGGCTACCTGAGCAACGACAAGGTCTACAAAATCATGCAGGAGCAGTTGGAGACGCAGAAACAGCTCTTCCGGACTAGGCGCGTGGCGTTTGTCCTGCTCGCGCTCGTCGTCCTGTTGGCCCTGTCCAATCTCGGGACGTCGTTCGCGGCGGCCCACCTGGCCAAAGACACCACCGTCACCTCCACGGAGGCCCTCGCGCACAAGCAGACGGGGGACACCGTCGGCACGCAGACGACCGAGGAGTCTGTGGAGATTGAGAGGACCACGGTCGATTCCGCAGGGAGGCGGAGGCTCTGCGGCAAGTCCGACACTGGGGGGGTCGAATGCACCCTGGACAACTCCGACCTGACCCTCTCGAAGAGGGATTGCAAGCGGATGCTCAAGCATTGCAAGCGCGGGAACAAGGTGAATGGGGTTCGAACGTGGAGGACTGGAGACCAGACCATCACCAACATATGTCCCTCGACGGGCCAGCGGAACAAATTCGGAGTGTCGGTGCTGAGGAACGACCTGGGAGAGAGTTTCGAGATGGCGGAGGACAGCGACGGCAACTGTTGGATTTCGGGGGATGCCTTTCGCCAACAGCAGGGCTTCATTTGCGACATCGACAGCGATTGCGCCCCGGGGTTGTCGTGCGCGGTCCGCCAGGACTTCGTCGACCAGTGCAAGCAGCGTTGCGAGTGGAAGCGCTGGGCGCCGCACAAGGTCGGGCAGTGCAAGACCGGCTGTGAGCATCCCTCGTGCCAGGCCGCCGATGAGTAGGTTGGTTGCCGCGCGGGTGTTTGTTCGTTGCCATGGGGTACATATCAGAGAAATTGTATTGTAATAGCGCACTGCACTCAAAAATACATCCCAACCACATCGTGATCGTACACCGTGACAGCCAGTGTGTACCATCTCTAACCGCCAGGGCCCCCGCTCCCTCCATCTTCTCCTTTCGCCTCCTTCGACCCCTCTCCCCTCCCGTACAATCTCGCACTCCGATACTGCCAACTGTAGAATTGCTGCTCGTGGACAAAGTTGCGGAAGGGCACCTGGGCCATCTCCCTCCGAAAGGCCTCCCCGCTGTCGAATCCCCCACCGCTATTGCTGTTGTTGTTTTTCCCCTTCTTTCCCTCTCCCTCATCGGTATCGGCGTCGACCGGGTCGGCGTCGGGAGGGACCAACAGGTCGAGAAAGTAGAGGCAGTGCGGATACAATAGATATTTGGCGTACTGGGGCTGCTTCCAGTAGCGGAGGTAGCGCAGAAAGTCGAGGAAGGATTGTTGGTGCAGGACGCCGCTCGTGGCGAGGTGGTGGAGGTAGGCCGGCGAGGCGAGGGATTGGACGAATTCCAGCTCGAGCTCGAACCGGTTGGGCGGGAGGGATATTGAGGATGACGACGCCACTGCGTCAGAATCAGCTGGTTCGGCCGCCATGATGTTGCAATTGCAATTGTGCTGATCCTGCTCTCGCGCGTCTGACACGTGGTGTGGATGGAAACGGCGAAGACAATCGCAGCCAGTGTGATCCACAAGAGAAGGGGCCTAGTAGATGGAAGGGCGGCGAGAGGACGGGCGGCTTGGGAGGGGCGTGAGGGGGCGGCGCAGGCTGGAGGATCAGGCTGTGTGCTTGTGAGTTGAGAGTTGAGCGAGGCAGGCTAGACGGTGAACCTCGCTCGGACCCGCGCACACACCCTGCACACACCTACCTCCCATCCAACCATCCACATCTCCGGCTGGCCTGACGGGCATGTCCTCCGCCGCCCGCGCTGCGGCAGCCCGCGGCGCCCTCCTCTCCATTGCACTGCGTCTCCTCTCGTTCCTCCTCTCCCAGCTGACCGTCCGCGCCGTCTCGGCCGCTGCTTTGGGCCAGGCGTCGATCCGCCTCGAGCTGCTGCTGAGCACGGCGCTCTTCGTGGGAAGGGAGGGCTTTCGATTGGCGCTGACCAAGGAGGCGGGCGGTGGCGGAGCGGATGATGGGGAGAATTGTGATGATGCGAAGGCGGGTCCGGGGAGTGAGCAGCGCATCGCCAACGTCGCGTGGCTGTCGGTCCCCGTTGGTGCGCTCCTCTCGGCTGCGGCGCTCGCGGTGCACCTCCATCAATGCAACCAAAAGGGCATCAGTGAGCAGGAAAGTCTTCAGAGTGCATCTGCAATGCTGGACTACAAGGTGGCAGGAATGCTCTACTGCCTCGCCGCCTTCGTCGAGAGCCTCTCCGAACCGCTGGTCATTCGATGCCTGCAACAGATGGAGGTGGCGGCCAAGGCCAAGGCGGAGGGCGCGGCCCTCGTCGTGAAATCCGCGAGCTGCTTTGGGTGCTTGTACCTGACGCGCTGCGGGTGGGTCGTCGGAAGACTGGAGGGAGTGCTGGGATCTGCAGAAATGGACGCGGGTGCAAACTTTGCAGTGACAGCGTTTGGCGTGTCGCAGTTGGTTTATGCGTCAATCTTCACGGTCGTCATGTATCGCAATGCACGGTCGTCGGATGAGGGGATACGGTGGCCAAAGAAGGTCAAGCGACCAGCAGCGAGCAATCCGTATCGAGAAAACAGTGGTGACAAAGACGCAACAATGAACGACGGTTTGGCCTTCGCGGCATCGTTCGATCTTCACACACTGCACTTGGTGCTCGTCTTCGCCCTCCAGGGCCTCTTCAAGCACGCGCTCACCGAGGCTGATAAGATCGTGCTCTCCGCGCTCGCCGGCTCGTACGATCAGGGCGTGTACGCCCTCGCGGCGTCGTACGGGGGGTTGGCCGCGCGGCTGCTGCTGCAGCCCGTCGAGGAGAATGCGCGGCTGTTGTTTTCGCGGCAGGGGGCGGCGGTGGCGCAGTGCGCAAGCAAATCTAGAAATGGCGAAAGCAAGGAAACGGAGAAAAAGGAGAAGGACGTACAACCAGCTTCAATGAGCGCCCTTGTCGAGCTTGAGGAAACGTACTTCTTTCTGATACGGGTGGTGCTCTACGTTGGCCTCCTCTTCGCTACCGTTGCCTCCAATTACACGTCCATCCTTCTGCGAGTGTTGGCTGGAAATTGGTGGGGCACTAACGCTGAAGCCAGCGCCGCACTGTCCGCATTGTAAGTGTCGCTGCTTTTGGCGCGCGAGAGTTGGCTGTTGCCCGTTTGTCAACTCATCTTCTGATTGTTGTTTTGCCCACAGCTGCGTCTACACTGCCTTTTTGGCGCTCAACGGCATCACAGAGGCGTTCGTTTACGGCGTGGCGCGGTCTGGCAACGACGTGGGAAAATTGGGCATGGCGCATGCCGTTGTGGGAGGGATATTTGCCCTCACTGCCCCAGGATTGGTGAGCCGACGCGGAGCTGTCGGGCTCGTGGCCGCCAACTGCCTCTCAATGGGGCTGCGCTCGATGTATTCACTCTTCTATGCGCGGGGATACTTTGAGAAGGCAGGAAAGAGAAGGAGCATCGTGGGCGTCTTTCATTGCATTCTGCCCCACGCAGTGGTGCTGGCGGCCTTCGGGCTGTCATTCCTCGCGACAAAATCATCCAGAATGCTCCTCTACGATGCTCGAGTCGCCGCCGGCGGGAGCTGGACTGTTGCGGGTGCACAACACGTTTGCGTTGGAATATTGTGCGTGATCCTGACGGCAGCGCTGGCCCTGGGGAGAGACAAGGATGTGTCTGACGCTGTAGTGAAGTGGTTGAAACGGAAGAAAGACTGAAGGGAGAAGACGTTGCGTGGGAGTCTGCCTCTTACAGTTTTGGTTACGTCCTAGACGCAGAACGGGGCCACCAATTGCAGCTCAATCCAGGAACCGTCCAGAGACTTGACAAAGCAAATCAACCCGTCAACGATGGCAATTGGCCCATGTGCAGAGGCTCTCTGCGCGTCCGCGCTGACGTACACCAATCCGAGAACGATCTTTACAAAATGGAGCACCCGCCCCCGCCGCCCGATCCTCAGCGATGGCCGGGCCCTGCGCTGGCGTCTACAGAATGTTGCATCCGCCGCCGCCGCCCGAGTTCTTATGCCACTCGTTCGGCTCGGGATGAGAGGTAGAAAAGGGCTCGTCCTTCTGCTGAGCAAAGGCCGCCAGCGCCTCGCAAGCCTCGCTGGTCGACTGGGATTCCTCGACGACTTTCACTGCAAGAGGAAAAGGTTGGAAGAGTGAGAGGAGAAGCAACGATCAAGCAACAAGCAAACCAAAACTTACGCTCTTCCTTCAGGCGAGAGACCTCCTCTTCGAGCTTGACAGCGGTTGCTTCGTTGGTGGCCATTTTGTTGGTAGAAGTGTCGGCTGAGTTGCTCGTCTGGCTTGTTGACTCGCTCGAGAAATGCATCTGGTGGTCTGTCAAGATTTGAAATCGAATCGAAAAATTCAACTTCATTTGAAAAGTCAAATAAAAAATTGACAGGCACCCGCCCACGGCAGGCTCTGGCGCGCGCCAACTCCTGCGCCTCAACGCAATCCAGCCTGACTGAACGAGGACAATCCGCTCCAATGCCAGAAGACGTAGAGCTCGTCGAGCTGCCGTTCTCGGTGGTCGCGTGCACCAGCGAAGAGCCGGGCTTTGAGGCATCAACGCTGGCCACTTTTGCGGAAGATGGCGACGGCTGGCGGTCAAAGCCGGCTGAGGAAGCAGCGCCTCAACGGCTGGTGCTGAGAGTTCAACACTCCGACGAGCGGCGCGTGGTCCACGCGCTCGAGATCCTTTGCCACGAGACGCTCCTCGCACAGACGGTAGAGATCTCTCTGGGTGGCGGCGAGGGCGACGTGCCGGCCTCGTTCGATGAGTCCTCTGTCGTCGATCTTGGGTTCGTCACGCTCGACTCAAACGAACGCTCGAATTTCGAGGCACGGGAGCTCAAGTTCGTGCCGGTCGAGCAGCCCGCGGACTACATTCAGCTCGTCTTGCAGGGATGTCACGCCAATCGACACAACACCCACAACCAGGTAGGTCTCGTTGGCGTTCGCGTGTTGGGGCTGCCGTCCGTCGAGGTTGAGGAACAGCAACCAATGGAGGAGGGCGCAGTCGTTGCGCGCGAAGACCGCGGGAGCAATCCGACCCCGGTGGCCTCGCCCGCGAAGTCGATCTGCTCGCCAAGCGCACACGTCCCCGTGAGCAAGATTGAGATCAACAATATGTACGCCTCGTCGAACTTGCGCTCGGAGATTCCCCTTTCACCGGTGAATGCTCTGCCCACGCATGTCAAGGAGCGGCTGGATACCAAAATGCGGAGCTGCGTTGACCGACTCGAACGGCTGAAGAAGGAACGAGCGAGCGTGGAGGACTTCGAGGCGGCCGGCAAGATCAAAGAGGCGCTCTCGCGTGTCTACGCCCTCTTGGTCTGCTTCCGCGACGCCGAGACCAAAATGCGCAAGGCGGCCGAGGTCGAGGACTACGCTTTGGCGTCGAGGCTGAAATCGGAACGCGACGTCAAGAGAGAGGCCGCAACGCAGGCCTTGGCGGAGGTCGAGCAAAAGTTCGTTGGTAGGATCGACGAGGAGGCAATCGTTGCTGCAGATCTTTCGATCAGCACCGTCAAAGATGAGAGGAGTTTTGCATCGCCGAAGTCCAGGACGAACGCCCTTTCGCCCAAGAAATCCTTTCTTGAGACGAGCACCATTGCATCTCACACTGAAAGCGCAGCCACCACGGAAGAATCGCGCGACAACAGTGCTAGCTCCGAGAGCCAGAACGAGAATGGCGAGCATCCGGTGGGTGAAGTTATCTGTTGTTACTCCTTGACGCTTTCTGTGGTCCAGCTCATGTTTCTTCGCCCTGCTTTCTCGCATTAGCTGAGTGGAGTGGAGGGTTACGAGGAACTGCCAGTTCCTGAAGAACTCAGCGACAGCGGAGCGGCCTCGTCTGACCTCGTTCGCAAGATCGAAGATCTGTTTGGAAGCTATCGCACCAACGCCTTCTTCTCGAAGAACTGGTTGCTGCGCGAGGCCGCTGTTGCCAAAATGGCGCTCCTCGTCCCCGAGGTTTGCGACGACGCCACCGCGGAGAAGTGCGCGGAGACGTTGAGCAGCACTCTGGAGATTGGGCTCGACGATAAGAACGTGCAAGTCTTCCTGGCTTCGTTGATTTTGCTGGACGAGTCTCTTCTCCAATTCGAGGCGAGCGATTTGCCACCCAGCAAAGTGACCCCTCTCGTCTCCCGAATCGTGCTCAATCTGCTGGGCAAGCTGGCCGATTCCAAGCCAAAGGTGGCGACAAGTGCCGAACTGGCATTGTTGTCTTTGGCCAGCTCCTCCTGCGTCGACAAGACGTCCTTGGTCCACGCTGCCACGAAGAGGATTCGCTCGAAAGAGTCCAAGGGCGGCCGCACGGTCAAGGCCCGGCTGCAGTTTCTGGAACATCTCGCCGCGGAATTTGGCAAGGACGTGGCGTGGAAGCGGATGGTGGACTTCGTGAAAGGCCATCACGCATTTGAGCACAAGGACGGCGGGGTCAGGGATGCGGCCAAATCCTTGGTCGTCACGCTCATGATGGTAAGAGCACGCGTGAGCGTTGTGAAAGGTCCGGTTGTGCATTTGCGCTTACTTGTTTTTCCTCTCATTTTCGTAGATCCACGGAGAGGAGGCCATCTTAGACTCGCTTCAGGCTGGCGAGAGCGTTGCTCAACGGCTGACGGCCGAGTGCTTACGCAGGTGTGCGTTGTGAAGCCCTTCTGCGCGGCGTCCACGTCGAGGCGACTTCAATCGAGGCGAGCGTTGGCTGACGGAGCGACTTTAGCATGCGTTGACTGGTCTTAGTGCTCGAAAGCCTTTCCAACCAATCTAAACTCTAGACAAATCTTGATAGCCACCAAGTACCATCTATTAAACCACCGCTGCGAAACGTTGCGCATCGACAACACTCATCTCTAAACGATCCCCGCTTCAAAGACGGGTGAGCTACGTGTGTTCTCGCAGCATCTCTCGAAAGAGAAGATGCTGAGGTCCAACGATGAAAACTCCCCGTATGATATCAGCTCGGCCGCTGCTCTGCCCGAAGCTGGGCTTTGTTGCAATCCGTGTCCGCTGAAACCATTCACCATGAGAACGTTGTCCATTTCGGGGTGGAAATCTATGATTGAGTTCTGATCGACCGTGTTGTCTGCGGAGACCAGAGAGAACTGTTGAGCCGCCGCGATGCCAGGTACCGGAGGCAAAACCAAATCGAATGCAACACTCACATTCGTAAAGCCCCGCCCAGCTGCTTTTCAATTTGGTGTCCCCAAACGCCCCACATCGATTGTAAATCGCGGGCCAGAGCACCTCTTCCCACAGCTCGTGGTCCGCATAGTCCAGATCTCTCTCGTCTACGATGGCTCGATCGAATTCCTGCTTTGGCGATACGCCGCAAAGGAAGTTTCCTGTGGGCACTCCGTCATCTCGCACTAACCCCTCGGAACGAAAGTACACTCCCGTCGTGGGGCACACCGTCAGCGGAGCGATTTGAGGGACAATCGCGTCAGTCTGTTTGGTGTTGCAGTGGAAAAAAAAAATGCTGCGTTTGCGCGGTTCCACCGGTAAGGGGTAACGCAGCGGACGATCATCACCGGCGAGGGTGGTCATGACGTCGTTGCAGTAAGCGCCCGCAGCATTCACTACGTTTCGAGGATGGTATTGTACGTCATTTCCGTCCTCAAGAACGTGGACCGAACGCACCCGTCCGCTCGGTCTGTCCCTCGTGGCGCCCGTCGGATAGCCCGTCACCAGACGCACTCCCATACTTTGGCACTTTCTCCGCAAATTGCGTATCAGAGCCCAGGGATCGAACCAACCCTCTCCGCTCTCGCCGAAGCTCCCGAGTAGAATGTCGTTTGTATTCAGCCACGGAAATCTCTCCTCTAGCTGTGTTTGGTCCATGAGATGTACGTCGCACCCCGCAGCTTGTTGCACAGTGTTGTTCTCGACCAATTGCTGCTTTCCTGCCTCGCTGGCGGCCAAGAAGAGATATCCGTGCTCTTGAAATTGGACGTCAACCTCCTCGTCGTCCACCTTCAGTAGATTGTGCGCGTCCCTCAGGAAGTCCCGCCCGTACAAACTGCCACCCGAGATGTGGTCCGGCGAGAGAAGAACTGATGCGT